>JAIMZG010001254.1:0-15475 GCA_020466075.1 Colletotrichum coccodes
AACCTATTATTAAATAATATAATATATTAATAAGTTATAAAATATTAGTAGTTAGATTATACCTACTTTAGAATTTAGTTTAAGTATTTTTATTAAGGAATTCACACTCTACTACCTCATACTGTCCTATTTTCCCCTGTAGCTAATAGTGATTTTAGTCATAATAATACTAAAGTTATATTAACCTAAGAACCTAAATACTTATAGGTATAAGTATAGAAATACTTATACTTATTTTAATCTCTACTCATTTATACCTATAACCTACATACCCATTTTATAAATACACCCACGTACTCAACCCATATTCGTGGGTACCCATGGGTCCCCATGGGTCGGGTATTTTTAAGCCTAGTGGTACACCGGTATGCTGGTCAGACATGGTATTGTCGACTTGGGCAAAGTATGCAGCGGTACACAGACTGTTAGAGTATCAGTACTACAATTTAAGTGATGCCTTTGTCGGGATTTTATCAAATGTTTTGTGATGTCCGCATACCGATTCTGTTTTTAGTTAAGTGAAAGTTCGGGGAGAAACCTGATAACCTTGGAAACCAGAAGGGCGACGAATCTGGGGAAGTAGGCCAACCTTTAGTTACCGGTCATGCGTCGGGGGACACTATCGTTACAATCCTATCCCCAATCAAAAGCGACTTCGCTTTTAGAACGCGGAAATTCCGTTGGGCCCTGAACTCTTCCATGCACATGATAGCTGTAAAGATAACACGCTGGAGACTTTGAAGGTTGGGGTCAACTTTCATCATCCCGAACAAGCTGTCACTATTACCAAATCCTAGGACTAGTGGGGGCATGCTCTGCACATGCACGTAGACCCAAGGATACCGGACTGAACTGCCACGCTTGGTTGTCTAGGTGCGGCTGGATCACTTGTCGCCCTAAGCCTGCGAGATCGGAGTGAGCAGGGGTGAGGGTATTCACTGATTATAATAGGGAATAGGATGTCTAGTGAAACTCTACGAAATTAGGCTGGATGGCCTCCAGCCCAGAATAACTAGGCTCCATGATTATCTCAATCAAGGATATCGATTGCGTGACGATATATAACAATAGTTGTATAGTCGTAGGTGCTATGCTGTGCATTTACGAGACATGAACTCGTGCAGTATATAATTATCTATCGGGCACTCCGTGTTAAATTCTATTACTCTAATTTTTCGAAACTTATAATCATCGCTTTCTAACTACTAATACGCTACGTAGAAAATGGGCTGATAGTCACTTGGATTTCCAGTGTAGAATCTGCACTCGCCCGACAGGGCTCAAGCAGGGCAGTCTCGTCTGGTACGTGCGAGGACTTCTAATTCGCGGTGTAGTCATCTGCTGTAATTTCCATGAACTACAGAAGTATTACACAATCCTCCCTACCAACTGTCGAACCTCCTTCACCTCCTTATTTCTAGTGTACAGCTGTGCATAACCCGCTCCATGACCCCCGTCGGCACCGAAGGTCCCATCCGTGTAGACACCCTAACCTTCCCCGCAACCACAGAAGTCGGTGTGGTCGATTGTACCTTATATTGGAGATGGGTTCGATTCCTATCAGCTCCATTGGGATTTCGCTCTCAGCTCCATTTGTCGGCCCCGGATGCCCCGTCCCCACGAGCGCGCTGGTCTTTCACATAGTTGCGTAAGCCGCCGACCTCACGAAAAGCTCATCGAATCATTCCGCAGCCTCCTTGTTTGAACATCCGAACTCACATCTCACGACAATTCAAACCCGCGGTCCAGACACTCCCATGCCCTCTTTGAAAATTCCGGGACAGGTGTTTCAACATATAATTCGGAATTCAAGAGAAGAGAGGGCTGGTACTGTTGCAATGCTCCTATATACCAGCCGCATGGCGTTACGAGCAGATGTGTCTCGATGTTCATAGCATCGGCATTCCGCAGGAGGATAGCATGATTTGATGTAGACGCTCGGCCAATGGTGTGGTATCCACAGGAGGCGAATAGAGGTGGAGGGGCTCGAATCAGGGAAAACAGGAAAAGAAGCTGTACATTTATGGCGACGACAATATGAAGAGGGTTGCTCTTGTTTGTTAAGGAGAGGTCAGACCGGTTTCTTCCAGGCCGGGTTTGTAGGCGATGTGGATTATTACTTTTGTTTCCCCTGCTTCGCTTCGTTGTTTCTGGATTTGTCTCTAGTTTCGGTGCTTCTGTCGGAAGAAGCGGGTCGCCTGGCGGCACTCGAATCGCATTCTCGAGATTGTTATTCGGCACTGACCGACGAGTAGGGCCTTAGTTATGACCGTGTAAGACCATTAACGCTATTGCACACAGTTTGCTGTCTAAAACAAAATCAAAGTGGTGGCTGACTTACACACAGTAAATTTCGGTGGGTTTGATGTGAAAGATTCCGAGTCGGGGTGGAGGCCCTTCATAAACTACATACTTTCATGCCGGACGCAAGTGCCGGCAGAGCGTTTAGGAAAATGCATGTGGACACGCGGTGGCGGGGGAGTGGAGAGGGGCTTTTGTTGATACATACGGTAGATACTCGGCGGCAAAGGCTAAATTACTCGCGGTCCTATACTGAATGATATCATATGTTCGCGTGCTTGCTGCTTGCCGGGTAAGTGTTTAGCTGCACTACTTACTTACCGTAGGTATCCAGTTCAGAGGCATCTTCCGTCTGAGTTGACATTTGCGCCAAACCTTGTGAATTGCGTAGTATTATGCGCTCATAATTTGGGGCTCGGGGTATTTGCCAACCGTACAAGAAACTTAACTTGGTATGCCGGCCAAAGACACAGATGAACCGCACAAATACGAACGAGCAGGCGCGCGTGGGGATTCAGTAGGGGAAGGTCGTAAGAGGAAACGAGTAGCATCCAGGGAAACATGACAAAGTGGCCAATAAGAGTGCCTAAAAAAACCCCGCATGCATGGTATGGCTCTGACTCAATTCAGTCGCCTTGGTGGAGGGGGAAGGGTCCATTTTCATATCGGGCCACTGAACCGGCAAATCCCAGGTGCATTTGGAGGGAAGTACAAATAACGAGACCGCGCCGCAGTCGGAACTGCATGTGCCAAACGCAACCTACCTAATCAACTGTAAATCTTTCAGCATGCTTCTGTCTTGGATTCTAACAACGGCGCTTGGTGCTTGTGCCGCCGTCGCGCAAGACACCCCGGAGCCACAGGCGCCCAGATTGACTTATCTCTATACTCTTACCGCGCTGCTCAATTCGTCGTTCGAAATTGGAACGGGAATATACAGCGATCGCAAGGCAATCCCTATCATAGGCGGCAGTTTTAGTGGCCCTCGGCTTAACGGTGAGCTATTCCGATGCATTTCGCATCTCATCTTGGCTTGACTCTTACTCGCAATGACAGGCACGGTCCTCGATCTTGGTGCCGACTGGGGCCTCACGGACCAAAAAGGTGTATTTCATCCTGATACGCGGTACAACCTGAGGACGGATGATGGTGCAAACATCTACATCCAGACGAGTGGATCAAAACAACCGAATGGAAAGATCTACCTCAGACAGATATTTGAGACGGGCAGCGAGAACTACTATTGGCTGAACAATGTTGTCTCAGTGGGTGTGTTAACCTCTGGGGAAGGTAGCGTGACTATCGAGGGGTGGACGTTAGACCTGTAATGTTTGCTCGATCGAGGGGAGTCAAATTTATGCGGTCTTTCAGACTTCTGTGCATTAATTCTGACCCTTGCTGACGCCGCCAAGTTCACGGAAAGCAGTGTGAGGTCGGGGTGGAGCAGCTGAGTTAGGTGATTGATTTTCACTTCTAGAATAGTGAACCGATGGATGTTTTTGGATCCTCTTGATGGTAATACATGACGATACATATGCCGAGCTTAGCAAACAGCTGAAGATGCCTATGATGAGAGCCAAAGTTAGCTATTTCATGAGGCTTCCAACCCCAGCAAACTGGTGCACCCAGCTAGTTATAGCTTTTCCCCGGCGTCATTGAAGCGTTGATAAGGTACCGTGGAATTTCAGGCCTGCGTCGGTGAATATCCAATCTGGTGGTCCGAGGTATACGTCAATCCAACATATCCGAGGTGTTTCCCACGTATGCTCCGCAGTGATGGTATCCGTGAAGCGGGCAGCCTGGAATGAGGTAGCGGTATTAACAAAGTGGAAGACTGGCCGGTTGCTATCGAGATACATTACGTTGACGACTATCTTTAGTTGAAGTCGTAATTACCCTCGCGTAGGGTGAATTGTAACCTGCCAGGTGATTTCGTACTTGTCTGGCACTAATAGCAGAGCTCATTAATTACTCTATCGCAGCGATCTTGAAGTCTTTCCATAGTCGTTCTAGAACTTTATAAAGTTGTTAGACAGACAGGTAGCTAAACGTTACGGCCCAAGAACGGATGGAACTAAGGCAGCCTGAAAGTACCCTGTCTCGCTAGAAGCAGGATGAACAGTTACCAAAGTATGCAGGCCTGCGGCACTAGTCACCATGGGAACAGAAGAACTAGGGAATGTCACGTAACTGGATCATTACCAGACAAAATGATCAGGAATGATCCAACTGGCTTGGATCATTTAAATTTAACATAATCCAAAACAATCAAAGGAAATAGTATAGCAACGCTCAAGTATAACACTTAGTGACAGTATTATGTAGAATATCATCTATAGCTTTTCAGTAATTAACTTATAATATCTCCTTTAACATACCTGGCTTTAGTGAACTACCTTTGTCGAGTATACAACTGATCACTGTCTACTCTAGCTAACAAGATTTAGTAGCAAGCCAACAAGACCTACACTGTTCTCAAGGATCGACCACAGCTATCTGTTAGCAGAACACACCACTGTCAGATATCTGACTGTAACACAGTGGTTAGAGCCTCAATTTACTGCTATGCTTGTTGCTTTGTTCTATAAAAGTGACCTTTGTATGATTCAAGCCATAAGGGTATGGTGCTGCCTTTATATGTTAGTTTTTGTATCTTAAAACCCCCTTTTAAAAGTGAATTCACTTGTCTAAGTGCAAGAATTCTTGTTTTGTTGTGTTGACAATTGGCCCTGTAGGTAGGAGTCTATAAACCTTTGTTTCTATGCTTTATAAAGGAAGTGCTGACTGCGACTTATTGGGATGTTAATCCATGCTGCTAGATGCTTTGTTACTGCAGCTGAATACCTACAAGTCGTCATAACTGACACTGAAGCACAGTGTTTTTGGAATGATCTGACGGCGATTTCTGAGTCATTCCATAGCTTTCGGTTGCTAGTATAAACTGAATTGTATCAAGAGAGCCTGGGCTTGCATGTATTAATGCTTACTTGGCAAGTTAATTAAGACCGTTCTAGATCTAATTTGGATCTAGCTATAGGTGCTTGCTCTACCAAGTCTAGGCTGGCACGTGTCAGGGGCGCTAGCCACATCGCCGAAAGGAGCTCAAAATGTTGATTGAGTTTGGTTCTGGACCTTTCTCATTTCAGGTATCGTAGATTATTCTCTTTTTTTTGGCTCATGGAACCGTGTTGTTGAAAATTAATGATTCTTCTCGCCTGACATGCCTTACACTAACACTAAGCTTTCTTCATTGCGAATGATAACCGCGATAAGAGAACAGATTGGTTATCAAATGGAATCACGCTCAGGATCTTGCCCAGTCTCCTATGGATACATCGAATCTGTCCTTCAAATCATCGCCTAGTGACCAAAATCACCCATCTACCGCTTTTTCCGCTTCGTCTTATCCACGACTTCAATCCATCTCTTTTCAACGCCTCTCCTCTCCAGCGCCTTGACTACGGCACTCTGCTGCGGTCCTTGTACCATGATCTCCATTACCTGAGCCTCGTTCTTCTTCGCCGCACCAGCCAGCGGCTCCACGCTCGTTGACCCTGCGCAGAGCTTTCTCAACTCATCCGCCAGCGGCCGCGGATTCACATGGTAGACCTCCAGGCCAGACACCTTCGTGACAGTCTTGTTCCCGCTTCGCGTCTCGAGTGTGACATGCACCTTTGGTGGCAAACCACTCCTGACCTTCACACTACCAGGGTCCGTACCATCTCGGATAATGGCGTAAGACGTGGACATGGCGTGTAACACCCTGTCGACTAACGCATCCCGAGGTACAGAACCTTTGGCGATGACCTCATTGTCCAGCGAACCGGTACCGTCGAAAACGGCGTGCGCCAGAACTGGGTTCAGCTTGACGAGACGCTTGTTCGTTTCGAAAACAAGGTTTTCGGATTCAACGTAAGCGGTCACTAGCTCGCGGACCTCTGCTTGTGCGTACATCGTCTTTGGAACCGAGTTTTCAATGCTAAACATGGGCTGGAGTTTGGAGGTCGGCTTGTAGTACGAGACTATCTTTAGTTTCTGGCCAACAGAGTCGTCGCCTGTGTCACTGCTGTCCATGGCGGCTTTGCCTCGACCTGTGGTTGTTCCTGTGCCCGTCTCTTTCTTCGGTAAACGATAGGGTTTGAAGCCCACTATCGCAGCATTGTCGAATTTGATGTCTAGCACGATGGTTTCGTGTCCATCCTTTTCTTTACTTTTAAGTATTTGTTCTTTGTCGAGATGTTTGATGAACTTCTTGATGTTCTTCCAAGATGTCTTCTTGATTTGTAGCTGTTGGACTTGCTGGGGGGTGTACGCAGGCAGGAAGGGTTGGACAAGCGCTGACATGA
The DNA here is from genome assembly GCA_020466075.1 of Colletotrichum coccodes. Classification (NCBI taxonomy): domain Eukaryota; kingdom Fungi; phylum Ascomycota; class Sordariomycetes; order Glomerellales; family Glomerellaceae; genus Colletotrichum; species Colletotrichum coccodes. Next base: position 6,648 of record JAIMZG010001254.1, read on the forward strand.
CGTATGATTGTGAAAGCGGATAGACCAGGCCGAAGTTTGGTAGTGAAGGGTTTGATGTTTTGTGGTGATGGATGCCGAAGAGGAAGGCTTTGCGGAATGCTTCGTCGATTTCTTTCTGCGATAGTTCTGGGATCTGTTCCTCGTTAGGCTCCTCGGCAGCAACTGTGTCGCCACCAGAGACCTGATGCGAGGACTCGTCATCCAGCGCAGCGTCTCCATCTCCATCTCGATCGTTCAATGAAAGCTCGGGGGCCTTTTCAGTCAAACCCCGTGCTTCCAAGACCCTCGTCCAGCCCGCAATTGCATCTGGAGGTTGCTTCCCGGGTTTGTTAACGGCGTTGTAGCTCCAAATCTCATCGCCAGCCCAATGCAAGCTTTCGACAGCGCGCCCTTGCGCACCCCGCACTTTGTCAAGCGCACTGACGTCGATCTCACAACGTCCTACAGCTACCGGCACTGATGGACTCTCCGTACTCGCAATGGCAACGATTGCGCCTTTTTTTGCTTCTGTAGGGAAGGGAGGACCGCCCGCTAATCCAGGTGTCATGAGGTCTGCTCCACCTTGCAACTTCTTCACCACCATGCCCGGTGTATGGAGAAGCGGCACGATATCCGCATTCTTCCATAACGTGTACACCGTGGGGTATATTGTGGTTCCCATTTGAAACCACAAGACCTTTAAATCATCGCCATCTTCACTTCCGACATAGACTGTACCCGACGCAGGCTTGAGCTCGGGTCCGTAGGTGGAGGTGAAGCGCGCGCATCGGAGGTTGTTGGGAAAAAGAGAGTCTCGGAGGCTTGTTCGCATAGCTGTTGCTTCGGCCTTCTGTTCCGGTGTCTGATCATCCGTGATCGAAGTGAGCCGGGACTCGAGGCCGTACTCTTTGATAATTTGATCGGCAAGCTTTCTGCGATCCGAAGACCTCAGTGGAGCAAGCGGTTTAATCGTGGGCTTTTTTTGAACATTTTGGCGATTGTAGCATTTCGCGCGGTGGCTTGAGGGGAAAACTTTAATTAGTCGACGCGTGAATTGGCAGAAGAAATACCTTTCAATCGACACGACGGTGCGATTGAATTACGTCATCAGCATGACTGATCAATTGTGCAGTTAGTCAGCATTTAGATCCGTTTCTCGAAACAGTAGTGATTCTTTGTTCGAGACTTTCGCCCACTGTAACTACACAGTACAATTTTTCGCTCTTTGTTGGCGTGGATGACAATCTTTCAAAGAGGTGGACTTCTAGAATATCAGACACATAACCATCGCTCACAAATAACGTAAGATTGTACGTTTCCAGGGGAGGCATTTAAAAAAATGTCTTTCATGCACGAGTCGTCAGCTTCCTGGAACTTGATTTCTTACGCTCCTATGGTTTCCTTTTGTTTTGAAATCTGCACACGCTTTCGCCAAATGCAGTGTTGAAACATCTCATACTGACACAAACTATATGTAATTCACTGCTTCTTCGAGGATTCTTTTCCCTTCGACTGTGACTGAGACTAAGATTGGGGGTAGAGGAACATTGTATGGGTTGTTATTATTGAATTGCGTAGACCTGCACTGGAGCCGCCTTTTGCTTCCTGATCTCCTTCCGAAGGAATGAGTCAGAATTTCTCGAGTCACTAGGTGCTACCATTTGACACCATTTCGAGAATCGCATATGTGAACATGGGACTTGGGGTGTGACTCCTGCTGGCAGGTCCGCCAATGCATCAGAAGTTACGTGTTCAGTTGTCATCCCAGCCTGCAGCAGCACACCCACTCCGCCGCAAGCGCCCCCGTCTTGGTTGCGGCGTTCTCAAAAGAGCCCGACTCAACATGAGGTTTCCACGGTGGGTAAACACATTCATGACTCGTTATTCAATGGACTAGGGTGAACTTGCCATATCACAAGCACCAAGATCGCAAGATGGTGTGGTTTTATAGGGGTGTCGCTTTGTAAAAAGGGACACCTATATGCAAGGTTTCTGGATTAAGAAGTTGCTGGTTTCGTTCGTTGCCAGCACGGTACTCCCGAAGAGGGAGTCAAGTTTGGGAAAGGTTCCCATTCACCTCAACCGCCGTTTAACTTCCCAAGCCAACCTCCAAATTGCCCGCAGGCGCGGTGTTGAGTTTGCTGTTCTAGACGCCAAGTTATCGATATTTCGCCCGGCTGTGCCGGTATACATTGATGTAGATAACTTGGGAATATGTATCAAAGCTCTGTAGCCACCGAATTTGTGAAGGCTGCAGTTGAGTTGTTTGCGATGATAGTAGCACTGCCCTGTGTGCACTGTGCATGTTATTCTCCTGGCCGTCGAGGTATCCCAGAGTCCATATCCCCAGTCCTCATTTTGGGCGACGTGCTTTTCTACCATACTATTATCTTTATTTAAGTATCTGGCAGAATGTTCCATTCTTATATTAGTTCATCTCCCTTCAGGGCAGAGGCGATGCTCGAGGCTTACTGCAGAAGCTGTGCCAGCTGAACCTGCACATTGCCCGGTGCTTTCCACTTCCATCTTCGCAATCCGATCGGATACCACCCAGCCCACTCACCGAGCACAAATCTTCCGCAGTATAAGCCCGTAATGTGGTTGACCGCGCGAAAACAAGTCACGTAGACAGCCATCAGTCTTGACATGTTTGCTGCATCAAATTTCTATAAAGGCCCATTCAGGTTTACCTACTCCATCGGCTTCAAGCAGGGTGACGCCAATCGATTAGATGACCATTACTTGCAGATGTGTCAAAATTCAATTTTACAGCCTACTACTGCCTCCCTGTGATGCTGCTCCAAAAAGCGGCTTGAGGCAGTAAAGATACTGATATTGTCATGCCTCTCTACGCAGTATTCACTGAGGATTGATTAACAAGGAATCGCTGTGGATTGGTTTAAAATAGCGTTTAATGTAAAGCGGGGGATACTCGCTTTCGAAAAAGATCACGGACAGAGAAGGCGACCACGCACAGGAAGAAATGACCGCGCGCCGGATTCACTTCTCACGGCCTTTCGCGGTCATCTTGTCCTTTCAATGAATTCCATAAACGTGAGAACACTATAGGCAAGTGCATCTTGATGCCAACATTGGTTGCAAGTGCACGAAAACATCAATCCGATCTAATATCTCGTTTATCTTGATGTTGGACTTGTAATTATTTAGCTGACTAAACCTTCCATGACATCTCGAATCTAGCCTTAGCATGCTTGCTATGAAAGGCAGGTGTAGTGGCTCGAGAAGCTAATACTGCCTCTCGCCCTCGTGTCCTGGTTCCCATTATCTGTGCCGCAACAGCCGACGATAATACCCATATCCGCAGCAATATCGCGACAGTACACATTAACCTGGGAGAATTGCTACAAACAATTAACACTTACTGAATCTTGGCTATGAATATAATGTGGAAAGGGGGAGGGAGGGGAGGGAGGGTGAAGTAGGGGCTGGGGGGGCCGAAGATGAGAGGAAGCCTACATTGTTGCATAAGTACATGGAACAGCTGTTAGAACAGCTTACGCGAGCACAAGTACTTGGAGCTACACTGCAATAGGAGGTACCCAGAGAAAGCAGGGTGCCAATGGCACCAGCACATTGTGAATAGTAGCGTTCAACGTAATTGCCGGTGGTACAGTCAACCTTAATTACGATAAGCCCGAGTCTCTTGGAACGAAATATGATAGGCACCGCGGAGCAGAGCGGATTTGAATTAAAAGGGTGGGCCGTGGCTGATGTGTAACTTACGTTCCCCTGTCTGGCTGCCAAAGTGGCCAAACCCTCTGGATCGTCAAAGAAGCTCGAATCATAAGCTGGGTTGAGGTCTACGATCTGGTTGTAAATTGACGAGGCAGTTCCGGACAGAGTGATATTCGGGCCTCCTGTGGTGATAGGGCCGGTAAATATCATCTCCGACACTGGGTGTGGTTGATCTTTCATTTCCTCGGCCGAGCGGTAGTAGTACCCCTTCTCCGCAGGAGAGGCAAAAGCCTGGCAGGGCTTGTCAGCAATGCTAAATAGGACTGGTAGATATGAGATGACTTACAACAGACGCCCAAAGAGCGATACCGGCCGTTGCGAGTCTCATTGTAACGGGTTTGCGGCTGGAAAAACGAGGGAGCTCGAGATTTGGAAAATAAAGAGATTATTGACTCGAGAAAGAGAATGAAGATAGATCGAATGCCCTTCTTATTTATAGTTTCTCTGTTTTTGCAATGCCAAGCGGTACCTGCCTAGAATACCCTGAATCGAGACTCTCGTAGACACCCCGAATATAATCGCATGTTTGACCAAAGTCGTCCGTCACGCTGCTTGGTACTGTGCACCACTGCACGGCCGAACTCAAGTCCGTTAACAACCACCGAGAAAGCTGTAAATCTGCTGTTCAGGGCCTGTTCAACCGGTTATACCATGCTTGTTGCGGAAGCTGATTTCATGAAGGATTGGCGGGCCGCAGTAGTTAGTTGTCTGCGCCATTAATATGGGTATCATATAGCGCCAAGCTCACCTGCTATTGGTTCAACTAGAGCAGTCCCCATCACAGGAATCCTCCCTCTCCGTAAATGGTAAGTGGCGGGGAGTTCTCGGTTTGATGATTACAACAACATACCCTACAACTTCAAAGTAGGAGCGGCTTGGGTGAGACCGCGTGGCTGAGTTTTCCGACTAAGTGAGGTGCACGAATTGGTAAATCTCTTCGAGGGCACCGTGGTTAAATCTTAGGATTGTTTGTTTCGAATTCCCAGACCTCCAAATCCACCAGTAACAAGCCAAGACTCATTGAGGTCATAAGAACTAGGACGTTTGGGATTGACTTCCCTCGAAGGATTAGGTCCATAAATGCACCTGTAATACAACCTGATTTAGCGCCAGGGTTAAAGGGTTTTCGCTTCATGTACTCCTATTTCCGCCATAAGTGAGGCGGAAAATCCCTTGTAGGGTTGTTATGAATCTCTTCGCCCAGAACCGACATAACGTATCACCAGTTTTACAATCTTTGCCATTGATCCTATAAACTTCGGCCCAGATGAACGGTTCCAGATCGGGTATCATTACTTGGAATAGATCCCTCAAACCAACATGTTAACCGTGGCGACTCAGCGGCTGATGTAGTTATTTTCTCCTTGAAACTGTTAGAAAAAGACGGGAAATTGTTTTGTCGACTTAAAAGCCAAAGTGAATCGAATCTCATCTTGAATAAATGCAACGAGGTCATGGTGATTAGTTAGTGTTCTAGCTATATACAAACTATCGTCAGGTTTGCTAAAGCTCGGTTGGCGACACACGCCGCTATGTGGTTGGAGTCCCTTTCTCAGGTCTAACGTCAATTTCAATCTGGGTTACCAAGGGTGGAAATAAACAGTCAATTCTTCCATTTTATGTATCTATCTGGCGTATTAATTCATAAAAGTACACTTCGTCCAAGTTTCTGGTGTCTCGACGTCTAGCCGTCAATCCTGACTATTGAGTTGTCACATGCCTGATTGAATGCACAACCTTAACCCGATCAAAAATTCACGTATACAAATGATGTCACTGAGAATAAGGAAAAGAATGGATTTTCCTAACCTGGCTAGCACAGGAAGATGTCGTTTAGATTTGGGTCGTTGTCAAAGACTTCCCCATTCATTGCACCGTGCACATAGCACTCCCAACCACCTCCCATTGTCTCCTGATCGCCCGAAAACCATCGGCGTACTGCAGCCTTTCAGGCATGCGATACTATCTCCAGCTTTCGCCGACGCGGGAACAAGCCCCATCCTGTCCCCATGTCTGCCAGCTAGTCGCCTTCACGTGGTGGCATTCGTAACCCAAGACAATACCCCCCGCTGCTCCCAAGTTGGGTTGTAGATCCGACCTGAGGTGCGCAATTTCTGCCACCACCGAGATCGATCGGCACTGAAGATGTACTGCCCCAAACTTTAACCGCCCAGAATGAGATTTTTGTTCCGCGCCATGATTACATGAAGCCCGAAGCCTTTGGTGTACACCCGCAACACGCTCGTCCCATATCTGAGGTTCGAGGAGCCGTGTACCTGCCTCTGAGGCTTGAACATCGCCCTTTGCTTTTGTGTCACCCAGCAGAGTGCACCACACGGCGGTTTTAGTTGCCTCCAGGCTTCCGTATGCGCTGGGGGGTAGTTTTTATCCCCCTCGGCTGGGTGAAACGATCCCAGTCTGCAAATTGTATCGAATATGACGCCCTTCACGGCAAGACTGTGGCTGACCAGTGACAAGATAGTTGGTGCCGCCGCTTCGGTCCCTCCGGCGCGGTAACGACCTCTAAGCTGAGCTGTCGGTGCCCGCTTGCAGGTCCAGCAGACTGCCCACCTAGGGAGTTTATGGTCTAGACTGCACCGGCGACGTCCTCATTCTCAGTGTTGAAAAAATGATTTCCTACCGGACCGACGACAGGCACGATCTTCCGATAGCTTAGCGTAGATAAGACGCCATCAGGATTACACTGAGCCCGGATTCGACCACTACCTCTAGACACAAACCGTAGTATTTCCAAATTGCCCTTCGACTAAATTTGTGCTGTGAAGTCTCGGTAAATGGTTGATAAGAATAGTGTGTGGTCAGGAACAATATGGACTCGGTCCGCTATCGCCCGAATGCCTAAGATGTCGTAGACTCTGTGCTTCTCTTCCAGGACTTTAGCGTCTCGAGCCGGGATAAGGCGCCGAAAAACGCCAAAGGGGTGCTTTGAATCCTGCTGCAGGTCCGTCTTCTGGCTCTGGTAGCAGTGGACTTAGGTATTTTAAGTTAGAAATAAAAAGCTATTATGTTTTTGCTGCTGGTAGATATTAAATCCTAAAGCTTAAAATAGGTTGGTATTTTTTCCAGATATATCCTAGTAGTAGGCCACCCTAATAGATTATTCTGCTCCGTCATTAGTTAAAAATAAAGGAAGGAATGACGGGTACACAGGTAATAACAACAATTTAAGTAGGTTATATTTACTTCGTCGAGTTGTTACAGTCTGAAGTAGTGTGTTAAGGCAAATAGGCACATCGTGACCCGTAGAAATCACCGCGAAATCGCGGTGGAAAGGATACCCAAGCGGCAGAAAATTTCCCCATTTTCCACGCGTATTCACCAATCAATAACAAGGATTTCCTTAGGATTTCACCGGACTATTTCCAGCAGGGAAAATGTGGAAAATGAGCTTTCGCGGGATTTCATCAATAGACATGATCAGAGCACATATACACACAATTGACCAGTACCTACACTTCAATAGGAATCTTCGCGACTGAAAATCGTCAAGTTAGGATGTGCAATGGTGAGAATTGTGGTGCAAATGTGAGGTGGTGCCAAAGCGGGGTACGCGACTTAGTGATTATTCCGAAATCACGTACATCTTGTATATTGTACGGCGACTCACCTGTCCGCACGACGAACGCATGAGGCCAAGAAAGGGCGTGAGCTTTTGCCGAGCCCGGCCGCTCCGTATCCACAAAAAAGAGAGATGAACACGCCTGAGAGCTGAGAGCTGAGACTGCAAGGCTATGCTGTTTCGTCGGCGCCGAGGCCAACATGTGGTCACCACTCTAGGGCTAGATTGCTCTGGTCCTGCACCTGAGCCGACACTCGTGAGCAAGGCCAGCAAGGCATACCAAGCAAGTTTCAGGTTGAAAGTAAGACCCTTGGGACCCTGTAAACACAAGTAAATGCGTCATTCATCCATGTGAAATGTCCACGGGCTACTCAGTCTTTGCCTGCCCCCTGAGGGCATTAGCTACAATCTTATATACTACCTCAGCCTCCCCTAACATAGTAATGACTCAGACAACCATGTCAAAGCGCGCCACGTAGGGGTTCTTGGTCTATAATACTGTCAAGGCTATGCAAGCTGAGATTGTTTCAGGACGAGAAACTAAGGATACCTCAAGCCTAGTCGCTGTACCGGCATGGTTGCATGTATGTCCTGCAGGCTCTTAAACTGCAGCAAAGGATACCCGAGGGGGGCATCATCACTGTAACTACATTGTAGATTAAACTGCTACTTGTCTTAGGCTCATTGCAAAGCACAGCTTGCTAACTAGCACACTAATACAAGAAGGCTCTTTTAGAGCAAGCAGGGCAGCTTAAAGTAATTATACTAAAAACAATAGTAGACTTTAGTGTTAGATCTAGTATACAAGAATCCTCTTGTTTAGAACAATAGATTAGTATTTCTTTTACCTTTTTTAAAGTCATAGAGTGCCTCTAGACTTATCTTCTATGTCTTATAATAGCTAGCTAGTATAATAGACTAAGTACTACCTCTAAGCCTAAGTTACTTCTAAGCCTAAGTTACCTTATAAGTTAAGGAGCTGTATATACTGTAAATATTAGTCTATATAGTAGGATTAGTAATAGTAACTAGTAAGATTACAAGTACTAGTAGACCTTTTAGCCTAGTTAGTTTAAGTTAGGTCTATTAGTAGTATATAACTACTCGTATACTATTACAACTAATATATATTTAAAAGGTTCTATAGTTGTATTAAATAAAATAATATAATACTTTTTATTTATTTTACTATTTTTTAAATTATTTTCTTTTTCTCTCTTTACTTTATTTTTTATTTATAATATAAATTATTTATATTTTTATAATACTACTTCTAGCTATTTAGTATACTTTATTACTTAGAAGTTAGTATTACTTAAAAGTATATAATTATTTTAAAGTATATATCTTATAATATTTTAAAATACTAGAATTAAAAGTACTTATAAGTTAATACTTACTAGTATAAGTAATTCTTTTTTAAATAATTTAAAGTAAAGTACTTTCTGTTCTAGAATTAATTTTAAGTAAATAACTTTTTTTAACTTACTATTCTAAAGAAGATACTAATAGG
>JAIMZG010001256.1:0-32615 GCA_020466075.1 Colletotrichum coccodes
ACACACACACAGAATAGCAAGCAATACACTACAAACGAGTCGTATTGAGTGCTACGTGTCCCCTACGCGTATATGGGTTAACAACTACGCGAATAACCTTGGACAGTTATTCCTACACTAACCCTCTATATACTAAATTCTCCCTGCCTCTCCGACTCATTTTAACTTTCTTTTCTAATTAACAGCTGTCTTTTTGATTCCTAGATTGTTATTAAGCTTGTAGGTTATTAGTTAGATGTGATATAGCAAGCTTGCAAACCGCCACAAGCCCTTACGCCCTAGTTAGCGGGAGTTGATACCCTTGTGAGTTTAGTAAACAAGTATATTAAAGCGCCCTCTTAACTTTTAACAACTCTCCTCTACTGTACTGTTAGGTTTTTCTACTTACATTGCAGAACGATGCTCTCCTTATCTCATGCTTTTGTTACATGTCATTTTTACCTGTTTTACTTATAAGAATTTCCATAAAGCTAAACCCCCCCCCGTTGTAATAAACCCAATCCCCTGTTTTTACAAGTCTATATATATTTTAGGTAGTGTTTTTTCATCAATCTCACTTAGATGTCATGATCCAAGAACGGTTGGTGACTACTGCAGCCTGGGATGAACCCCAACCAGAACCACCAAAGAGATAAGACATGCATACACGCAGGAATACTGCACAAGGCACATCACGGAACGGAAGAACTAGGGGAAGTCACGTGACGGATCAGTCGCGATCCCTAATGATCCAAGTTGATCCAACACCAGAGATCAATAAGTACCCCAACTGATTCAGGAAACCACGCATGGATCCAAGGAAACGGGTTTCAGGGAAACTAGAACAGACTTCCATAGCTCTTCAGCAATTAACTTGTGATATCTGCTTTCGCATACCTGACAATAACAAAGACCTACCTTTGTCGAGCATACAATTGATCGCCGTCTACTTCAGCCAACAAGATCAGGCCAGCAAGCCAGCGAGACTGCCAACACTGTTCTCGAGTATCAGCCCCAGCTACCTGCTAGCAGAAAACATCACTGTTGGATATCTGACCGTAACATTAGATTTACCACAGACCGTATATCGGGACCTACATATAAGATAGGTTTAGGCCGGCTTAAGAACAGAATCTTATTGCTCGTTAGTAATCTACTTATAATATGCTTTTCATATACCTAGCCTTAGTAAACCACTTCTATCAAATATGTAATTAATTATTATCTACTCCAGCTGATAAAATTACTAGCAAGCTAATAAGACCGACAGCACTGTTCCTACATATTAGCTTTAGCTACCTGTTAGCAGAAAATACTACTGTCGGGTATCTAACTGTAAAAGCGTTTTCTAAGACGTGACATTTATCTAGTAGACGTTACTAATTGCTAAGTAATGGATCCAGAGCACTTTTTGAGCAGTAGTTATGCTGTCAGCTGGACCGTTGCCAGGCCGCTCACGTGGCTAGCCTATCCTATCTGTATTTAAACACGTACATTGACGACTACAGCCGGCGTGCGTGAATTCCACTCTTTGTCTTCTATTCAATCGAGCTATTCTGCCATGATATTAGGCCGCTGCACCACTGTCTCCTTTATTGCGTGACACTAATCGATTATAGACCTGTAAGTATACAGACCCATAAACCTATTATGAGACTACTCCTCTTTTAGTAATTACTTTAGTAAATAAAACTACTAAGCAGGGGGCTAAGTAGGTCGCTATATAGGTAGCTAATAGTCAATGCAGGCAGATAGTAAGTAAATCTGAGAGGAGACATACTATGGAGTCTATCTTGTAGAAAACATAAATACAAGAACAGATAGAAGTAGGTTCACTGTTGCACAGCAGCTTTATTGGCCGCTTGGTCTTATCATTCTTCCTGTTGATCCTTATTGACGTTGATGTCCTTTGTGCGTAGGTGCATGGTCTCTCCATGCCTGTATAGGTGCGCCGCGCGCGTCGCGTCATGTCTCCATTCTACCTCTTGGTCATCCAATAAGCATGGGTAGATACTCCACTTCCCAGCCCAAGAAGCTTCCCTAGCATGCTACGTGACGGTGGCCTATGAGGAGACGGTTCGGCGATCAAGATGGAGATTTAAGTAAATTGAACATTGTCTATCCAATGGCATGCTAACGTTCCCTCGTGACTTGAGTTTGTTGACGTGCACTAGGTAGTAGTGACCTCGACTTGAGACAAGCATATCTGTCGTCAGTGATCATAGGGCCCTTTACACGATTGGGTGTTAGCTTGCTTGTCAATTCGTCGAGTCTGGTCAAAAGACACTAGTCGAGTAGTTGCAACGACACTTGGCGAGTTAGGGTGCTGAGTATTGTCACGAAACTCTCGGCTCAGCATGCTTATGAGTTAGGTGCTCAAACCCCATAGCATCTGCACGAGCAGCAATTTCGGATACAGTGAGACAATCCCTAGACAATACAACTGATCAATAGGACACCATCCAAACGCAAACGAAAGTTGCTCGTGATGGGGGAAACGACCTCCTGAGCGAGATGGGAAAGCTAGTGCTTGACTTGACCGGCGCGGGTCAATTTCCGCCCGGCGTGCCTCAAATAGGGGTGTGTTGGATTGACGTCTCAGTCCCGATTAAAGGTTGCTAAGTATACGTGATTCATATTGCCCCGGTATGCAAAGATCTGTCATGATGGGTGTGTCATTATGAGACGAAACCCCGCTCCGATAGCGACGGGAAGAGTCTTTGAGCCTAGCAAAAACAAAAAAACAAAACCAAAAAAAAGAGAAATCAATTTTGACCATTTAACCCTAGTCATACTGCATCGAGTTGACATGGTATAGCTATCGACATTTGTATTATTCAATCGAAAACAAAACCAGCCACAACCTTACAGCGTACACATCATCAACATCATCACGGTCTGCATCCTTTAATTTGCTAATATACCCCCCCACCCCCCTCCCACCCCTCCTCTTTTAGCTGTGGCCGCTATTCAGAATCTGCCTAATAGTCTTTACCATATCCCTAACTATCGCAGAACGGCCCGGCTGGGGGCTCTCCGCGCCGCCGCTTTCCGCGCCTTGCAGATACGCATGCAGCAGGGCGGGGGCACACCCCAGGTCCAGGGGGCCATGCTCGCGACCTGGCGGCGGGGCCGGCACGTTCCTGCCTGCCGCCATCATATCGATGCCCAGGATGGCCTCGATTCTCTGTATCATTTGACAGCTGACATGGATCAGCATCTCGATCTGCAGGTTGGGGTGGCCGTCCAAGCCGAACCCTCCAAACTGGATGTTCGGCAGAACGAGGGGCCGGATCTCTTGGTGTCCGTCTTCATCATTTTCGATTGGTGTGTCGACAGCGGCGGTGCCCGCGACCTCTTCTGTGACTGATCGTCGCGCGACCCGTCCTGCCATTGGTGTAGTTGTTGCGGTTGCAGTTGTCGCTGCTCCTGCCGGTGCTGCTGGTGCCGCTTCTGCAGCAGAAGCGAGTCCTGGATGGCGGCGAAGACCACCTCGTAGCCCTGCAACAACCACATGTAGCAAGTCATTATGGTGAAAGTAGCCGGCAAGCTGAAAGATCCGTGCGGGCGATGGCACGACGAGAAAGTCGTCGCTGCCGACGCCGCGACGCGGGAAGGCTGGTGACTTTTCGCCCCTGGGAAGTGGGCGGCCATGTGGTCGTTGTCGTTGTCGTTGTCATGCATTACAAACGCCGGGAATGGCGTGTGGGTACCCGTTGCGCTCTCGCTTGAGAGGAAGTCGACCTCGTCCGGCGAGTCCAGATACGAGTACTCCGAGTTGGAGGGCGAGTAGGGCTGCTGCTGCTCGTCCTGGGGCGGAGTCGAGGACTCTAGATGCTCGAGCGTCTCAAGAAAGAGCTGGGAGCTCTCCAGCAGCACGCCGATGATGTTCTTGGCGACGTAAGGCCCGGGTTCCGCCTTGGCGGGGGTTGAGTAGGCCAGGATATCCTCGAGGGCAACGGGGCGGTCTTCTATCTTGCTGAAACACTTCAGCAGCCTGGAGCTCAGCGCAGAAAGCTGGCTCAGGCACTCGTCCCTGCCCCTGGGGGGCTGAGTTACCGTGGAATCCTGGTTCGCCTCGGCGGCGTTGTTCCTGGCTCCGGTCGTGTTGGTTCTAGTTGAACCGGCCATGGCGCTGGCGGCGTGACCGAACAGTTGCGCCAGACTAACGTCACTCTCTAGCTCGTGGTCCGGAGCCGGGTGGAAGTTCTGCATCCCGGGATCAAAGCTTCCGAGCTCGAAGGCAATGCCGGGCTCTAGGCCCGCGTCGTCGCTGTCCGCCGCCGCCGCTGCCGCCGTCATCGACATTGGGAAGGATCCCGACATGGCAGCAGCGGCATTCGCAGCATTGGACTCGAAGCTCGTCGGATGTTCGCGTGTGCGCCTTGAGATGTGGCTCGAATTTATCTGGCTCCGCGAACGCACACCAATTGTCACCCGGCCCTCTCCTGGTTGCTGCGCCGAGTTGGGGAAACGAAAGGGAGCGCGCGGGACGGGATCTCGAAATGCATGGTCGCTCGCTGCAGCGGTACGGTGGGCGTCGGCAGGTCGCCGATAGATGCCAGTGGGCGAGAGTGAACCCGAGGATGGTGAACGCTCGTAGCCGTTCACTCGGATGGAGGCGCGGCGCGTGCGTAGCGTGTGCAGGCACTCGGCGCCGGCTTTGACGCATCGCTCGCACGGCGGCAAGGCTGCCCCGTTGCCTTCGGCCAGGAAGGTACCGTCGGACGGCCTCACGCAGCGAAGCTTGTGGCCACGGCAGCGGTCACAGGCGCTTCGCCGCGAGTTGTTCCCGTTAGTGGTGTTGATATTAGTGTTGTTGATAGTGTTGTTCGAGTCCATGGTGGCTAGCTCGACAAGCCTGGCCCATGGAAGGAGACGTTGACACAACGGCTTACAAGGAGCCCAACGCAGGCTCGTTCAAGATGCCGGATTATAGCCCAGCCAACACACGCTGCCATTGGCCGCAATATCTGTGCAGGGTTAGAGTTTGATGGGATGAAAGGTTGCAGTCGATCCGTGTGAGGTGAGACGGAGCACCGCAAGCGTTTTGTACGTCCGTGGGATATCAACTACATTTGTATGACTAGGTAGCTATGCAGATGATTGTAGGCTGTGACATGATCTACATGAACAGGGAGCGAAAGACGATTTGGGGGAGCCGTCAAACCCTGTCGGCTTCAAAGGGGTCTACTGTGGGATGGTCGACGACTGAATGAGAGATATGATAGGGGCCGAGATGGTGCTGGCTCACTCAGGAGGAGTACGGGACCATTCAGACGCGTCGATTTAGCGCAGGCGAGGTTTTATGCAGTTGGTACTGTTGAAAATGCGGATAGAGCCGAGATTGTATGCAGATGCAGCCCGGGGGGGCGAGTGTAGCATTCTGCTGAAATTAGTAAGGCAGGGCGGGGTATGTACATAGCATAAAATTAGAGGGTGGATTCTTCAGGCCGCATCCTCGTTCTGGGCCGGTGTGCCGTGGCATCCAGGGTCGGTCGGGGTGACATGAAACCGAATGGTGGTGGTGGATGTGGTAGTGGATGATCGCCTACATGGGTTGATATAGGCTTCTTACTGCTCAATTAGGTAACGGCTGTTAGTTGATCTTGATTGGAGTTTTAATCTTTGCTGAGCAGCTAACTAGCTGCAGGGAGAAGGTCTAAGAACCACCAGAGCTTTTGCTTCCCTCGCCCCTGTCCCTCCCCCTTCCCCCTTTCCGTGCGTGTCTCAATCTGGTCAATCCCTCTGTCCGTGTTCGTTATGACTGGGTCTCTTTGATCTGCACGAATATCTCCATCAAGTCCATGACGTCCGGAACACCCTCGGGACGATGCGTGTTCTGGATGACGAGGGTGGGAACGCCGGAGCGGGCCGTCGTACTCTTGTTCTTCTCCGCTTCCTGATCGATGACATCCCCCGCCTCATCGGACTGCAGCCAGGCCTGGGCGTCGCCAGCGCGAACACCCGCACGCTGTGCAGCGTCCAGTAGCACGTCGTGATTCGCGACATCCTGCGCCCGGCAGTGATAGGCGTCGAAGATGGCCTCGACGAGGTTGTGCTGCGTCTCGCCATCGTATCTGTCCCCCGCGGTGCCCACCAGGTGTACCAGCCGGTGCGCGTCGCGCGTCGCCGGGTTCGGGCCGAGCTTGCCCCCCCAGTCGAAATTGATGCCGCTTGCGAGGCCAGCTCGGTTCATGCGTCTGGTCAGGGCGGCGCGCTGCTCGGGTGTCTGGTCTGCCAGTCGAGCGTCGGCGAGCTCAAGCTTGTCGACGCTGTGCGCGTGGGGGTTGTAGTTCAGGAAGTACGGCGTCCATGTGATGGCGAACGTGTCGTGCTTGCCGCCCGGGTACGTCTTCTGATAGAGAGATATGGCAGAGTCCAGGCTTCGCTTCGCGATGTAGCACCACTGCGAGCATGTTCTTGGTCAGCGCCCTGATGTGGCCCTGATGTGGTCTTGATGTAACCCTCTGGCCACATAGCAGCTGATGGGCTGTTGGAGCAGCAGTCGCTCGACGACGGATAAGGGGGAGGAGACTCACGGCGCAGACAAAATCTGAGACAAATTGAATTTCGAAAATGGCCATGGCGAAGGCTAGACTATGCAGGCCGCAATGAAGAGCAGGGTGGCTTACGCAGGTCGTATCCAAGTAGGTAGGCAGCTAAGCAGGTGTGGTAAGGTAGCGGCAGTGGCGGAGGAGGAGGAAGACGAGGAGAAGGAGCATAAGAGGGTAGAACAGGAGAATGGGGAGGAAGGAGAGGGGAAAAAGGAGTAATTTTAGTATTTGCCCAATTAAATCAACCAAGAACTTGACCGAGGAGGGGTGACAAACTGATAAGCGAGTTGGATGCGACAGACGAACAGACAACCACCGAACCAACAACAACCGAGGAAGGATGATTTTGCTGTCTCGTAAGTTATGTAAGCTCAGCCTTGTGCCCTTTACCCTCGTTATAGTGGGCAGATCAAGTAACTTTTGCCCTTTGACATATTAATATTCCTCATGCAGCTGCTTGCATCGGGGAGTACCCACACCCACCTGTACATAATACTCGGCCGTCTGCACCTGCATGACTCTGCTTCTCACACCGGCTTTCCCTTCTCGTCCATCTTGCTATGCGACGCCCTAGTAACCCAAGTCGACTACGTGGCCTCCGATTCGGGCGCTCGAGGCTCTGCTGGCGCCCGCTTCTCCAGGCCGAAGCCCTCAGATGTCTGCTCCGAACGTGACACAAAGTCCTTCTCGATGAGGGAGGCGAGGAAGCCAATGCCGCCGAAAGCAATCGCAATCTACCACACGCGCTCGTGCTCGTGGCGTTGAGAGACTCTGACATGGCGGCTTGCACGGCGGCCAGAAGGGATGGGTCGGGCAACCCGACGCCAAGAATGACGGCAAAAACATATCAGGGCTGCCCAAACCACCACGGACGTGTTGTGGTGGAGCAAGGTAAACGCCCCCGTTGCCACCATCTGCAAGGCGAAGCTGATAACATGAACCATTCAAAGCTTGGCGAGGTGGGAGAGTATGATGCCACCGGCCAAGGCCCAGGTACAGTGTACAGCGAGAAGGGGAGTGAGTAAAGGTATACGGGATCTCGATGGGGATATGAGCTGGGTGAACTGGAAGAAGGGCGGAAGAAAGTAGGGCGAACCAAAGGATACCATGATCTGCATGAACGCGGCCACATGGGCACTCAGCGGTGTTCTGTGCTGGAAACAGCGACATTGGAATGACTGGATAGGCATACGAACGCAATGCTGGGTAGACGAAGAACAAACCGTGGCCGAGAAAACCCAGTACAGGCGTCGTGGGTATGTCAGAGTGTAGAGGAGTAATGTGAAAGATCCGTAGATTAATAGATATGCCGACTGCGTTGATGTTCTTGGGACTGCCCATGGTTTTTGACTGTGTCTCGTGCTGGCAGCCAATTCGGAGAAGCAAGAACACCAAAACGAGGCAGTATCGGCTGAGGGGCAGGTTCAGGTAGAAGACCCGTCACCGAAACACACCCTCAACCATCATTCCGCCCAGTGAGGGTCCAAACACGAAGCAGAGGACAAGGAAGCGGAATATCGTTCCCATCAGGCGACCATCGGCAGCCGTAGGCCTTTTGTCAACGGAAACGGCGAACATGTTGGTTTCAGCCCCTATGGTGTCGAGATAGTCGGTAATTGCTGTTGTTGTTGCTGAAGAAAGAGGGAGTTGTGACGGATCAAAGGACTGAGAAAGTTTACAGATGGGTGCTCCTGTTGACACGTATACTTGTGCATATTACGGGGTGGATAACTCTCTAATTTATGACACGAAACGCACAAGTTAAGCAAGAAATACAGGCTTAATACAACATAAGGCACCTGCAACAGACAGATACTTGGGTGTCAGGCAATGCTGTACAGATTTGCCGCTCAATATATGCTTTCATATTCACTAAGCAATGCCTAGGTAACGGCAAGGCTATATCACGAACGTAGGAAATCCCATCTTGGGCAATCCGTGGTGACACACATATAATGCCGCCAGAGAAACAGTGGATGTCACGATCCGCAAACCTTCTGTCCGTTCCAAGACACGTTATGTTCTATCTAATCGCAGGGAGTCGGCCTCCAGCGGTGGTTGAACTGGTCAAGTGTTAACGAGCTTAATCACAACGGATCCCTCTTAATACCCAGGGCCTGGTCCAAGAACTGATAAGTCCGCTGGTTGCATAATGCCAAGGCCCCCATCTTTGCCTGCAAACTGCCCTGTCCTTCGCTGCTCGGCACCCAGATGTCTTTGTGCTCGGGAGAAACGCTGGTCAGACCCTCGAAACAGCGTCTCGTGTGGCTGTCCACGTCCATGTAGAGGGACTTGCCCGCGCCTGAGACGAGGACGGGACATAGGACGCGCGACAGGAAGCTGGATCCATTCTTTTTCTCCTGGCCGGAGAAGGTAAACTTCTTCATGTGCAGCAGGATCTCCGCCGGCGACGACAGCCCAAAGAACGTGCCCGTCACCGAGATCTCCCACCTCAACTGGAAGGAGACCCGTTTCAATGCACCCATCAACCTGTCTATAAGGCCCCGGCCTATCCAGCCGTTGGTCCAGGCCGAGATGAAGAGAGGAGACACGTGCGCGGTGCCAAAGTCCCACATGTCGTAGAACGGATCCTACACAGCCGAGACTGCGTCAGTATGTTGTTCAGGACAAGTCATACCACGTGCAGAAGGGGGTCGGATCTGCTTACTATTGAAACACAGGCCTTGATTCTCGGGTCGACGGCCGCGCGCAAGGCAAAGTAGCCACCCATGGAGGCACCCGAGACGGAGATGCAGTTCACGTCCAGCTCGAGATTTGGGTTCTGCGCGCTGAAGTCGACAAGGTGATCAATGACGCACCCCGTCACCGTCTCCCAGTCCGGTCGCATCTCGAGCTCGTACCGACGCAGCATCATGCCCTGGCCCGGCCCGTCAAATGTGAGGACCGCGTACCCCAGCCCCGGCCCCGCGGCCGGGTTCAGGAAGAACAGCTCCTCCTGGCAAGAGTCCGCCCCGCCGCAGTTCACGAGCACCGGAATCTTGTCCCTGCCGGGGATGCGGCGGTCGTTGGGCGGAAGGTAGAGGTACGCCGGTAACTGAAAGTCCTCGAACGGGATGGAGAGGGTGAGGACGGTGCCGTCCATCAGTGGGATGGCCTTGCGGAAGAGCTCGCCCACCCGCTCAGCGACGGGTAGCGCGCGGGGGTCCTGCGCCATCGCCATCCCTTCGCCGGCTGGAATGGAGGAGAGGTACATGTAGCCGCTGGCGCGGGTGTAGTTTGCGGCCCTCAGGTAAGCCCGTCTCGCAGCGTCACGGTCGCCCCGCTGCCGGGCCTCCTCGGCCAGTGCCTCAGAGCGAGCTGCTTGAGTAGCCCAGGCCCTCTCCCAGGACGACGGGTCGTTGGCCTTGATCTGGCCCACGGCCTCGAGCACCTCAGCCACATCGGCACCGCCGTAAACAGTAGTGCCGAGGATTCGGACGGTCTCGAAGTCAAAAAAGGGGCTGTTTGGGAATAGTTTGTGCATTTTGGCCAGTTCAGCTAGTGAAAGCCCAATAAATCTGTCAACTCTGAAATGTGTGCAGTCAGTCCATACAGGACTGCATTATAGATGGAAAGCACTCGTTCATACGCAGCTTTGAGTGCTTGCCAGCAGTGGGGCGAGCAGTAAATCTGCGGCTCCGAACATTACTGTCGAGCAAACATCGGTCCAGAGTACCTGCAGAGAAGTCGTGGAAGAGGTTATTCACCGCTGCTGACGCGCTGCTACTAGCGAATCGAAGGAATGATCCGATCGATGCTTGCCGAGGCTAGGTGGAGCTTGGCCGAAATGATTCGGCGTCCTTACGGACTAATCGGTGCACTCCGAAGCCGTAAGTATTCGGACTCGGTGTTGTATCCCGAAGCGACGTGGGGCTTCGGACGTGGTTAACTGGATTTGAACTTTTCTTTCTTATCTCTAGTACACGAACATCTGTGATTGGAGAGGAAACTGGAGTTAACTGTTGGGGACAGCTTGCGTCTTAAAGACCCAACTTGTTAACTAAACTTATTGTTTTGCACAATCAACCGGGTGAACTATTCTATCATCTGAACAGAATAGCCGTGAATGAATACCTGTGTCACATCCATAATTGAAATTTCTAGGCCAATCTCGCAATACATTCTTTGGCCGCCGCGCGTTTAAATACAAGGACCATGATTGACTATTTGATCAGGCTCCTGAAAACTAGCATTGTGAGAATAGCAACAGCATAATCTCTAATCTGCTCTACAAAGATGGCTCTGCCGCCTTGTAGCAGCAGAGGAGGGTCCTGGAATCGTCTCTAGTTCTGGTTCTGAGGACCGTTCCTATGGTAATGATATACCAGGATCAAGAGTAGCGACAGAAGCGTACTGAAAGTCGTCCATAAACCCTTTTTTTCTTGACTTCTTCTGCTTTTATCTGGTTGAGTTTGCTCGAGACTATGATCCAGCCGACAAAGAGGTTACATGGAGTACCAACTAGTAAGGACCTAGGTTATTCGACATAATTGCTTCGAAAGAGAGGCGAGTTCTTGGGGAAGGTCAAAGCCTCGCTGAGGGCGATGCCCTGGTACTGATCCAACCCGACGTGCCCGCCCCTCGCAAAACCCGAGAAGCCGCTGCCACCCACACCCTCGCCGAGGATGTATTCAAAACCCAAGCTGGCGTGCTCTACAAAGAAGGTGTAGTGGCGCCTGTTGCCCGGCGAGACGAGCTCCAGCTGGAAGCCTGTCACCTTGTCCTTTAGCGTGCCCGTGACAGCGCCGCCGTACGTCTTGGTGGCGAGGACGTAGTCTTCTGTGTCGGATGGACTCGCGAGCGTGCTCCGGAATACAGGCACGCCGTCTTTAAACAGCACGACGGACTGGTGAGTGTGGCCTACGTTGATGTTGGAGCCGAAGCCGAAGAAACTGAGGACGTAGGGGCCTAGCATGGCCCGCACGGCTTGCAGGTTCGTCAGGCAGGTGAACCAGCTGAACGCGGACCAAAATCTCTCGTGTCCGCCCATGCCACTCCAAGCCACGTTGCGTCCCTTGATGTCAACGTCCAGGTCCACTGTACCAGCGGGAATTGGCTGCGACCAGTGCCAGTAGGGAACCGGCGCCGTGGATGCGTTTTCGGCAGGCCATACCTGTCCGTCGGCTGCAAGAGGTGAGGCTTTGGAGTGAATAACCGCTCTGCCCTTGATTGTATCGGATTCAAGAGTAATGATAGCCTCGCTCATGTCCGCCTTGACCAGGAAAGAGAAGCTATACCCGTCTTTCTCGTCAACCCATACCCCTCTCGTACCCTGCGGACACGACTCCACAATGGACCGCTCAGGGTAGTAAACTTCGTAGAAGCGGGTGCGGTCTCCGAAAGCAAACTCGATCGATAGGCGGAAGTTCCCAGTGCCTAGGATAGCGTAGTTGGGGTCACGATAGAACCCAAAAATGAAGGACTGCATCCCGTCCGCAGACACCCCGTCGAACTCCCACTGCTCCCCGGCCGAGGAGTTGAGGGGTCGGATCTTGGGTAGTTCGAAGTTCTCCGTGGCATCCACGGTAAAATCAACCACTTGTCTGCCCTTGGCCATCTCAAATGCAGTTAGGTTGCTGATCTGGCAGGTCGACCCCGTAGCCTCGGTCCTTAATGGGTTCTGTTGCTGGTCGGCGGGGAGCATGGTAAGAGTTGAGTCTAGCCAATGTATAGGCCACGACTCCGGCCATATTTCACTGGCCCGAACAGAGGCGGCTAACAGCCAAGCCGAGAAAACAACACAGACAATCATTTTTCGGGTCTCGTAGGTGATGGATGTAAGATTGCAAACGGTGCGACGGCGAACGGGGAGAGTTTGGTAGTCTCAGCGCAATGTGAATGCACCGGGGACGGGCTGGAACGACGTGCTCTTCAATATACGACTATCGGGGGTGTGTAGGCGCAGCGACGCGAAAATGTACACGATAGAAATTACCCGAAAGTTCGGTCTCGGAACTGCACTGTTGTTGTTCGACTGAGGGGGAAATGGATCCGATTCTAGACTTCAAGCTTGATGGGCATGAAACCACAGGATATATTGGGCCCGAATCGACTGCGTCTACGACTCATGCTCAGAGGGTATGAAGGCCAAGCAAGAATTCCCATTTGCATCCGCTTATTATGGCTCTTCCCACAACAAGGGTTGCTCTCGTCGAAGGCGACAACCATCACCTCCGGATCGAACACCATGCACCACTCTCAGTGCTCAGGCCCGACGAGGTATTGGTTCACACGAAAGCCGTCGCCATCAACCCCTGTGACTACAAGATGCACGAGCGGTTTCCCTGTCCTGGCGCAGTTGACGGCTGCGATTTTGCCGGAATCGTAGTCGGTCTCGGATCGGACGTGACAACCTTTAGCGTAGGTGACCGAGTGTGTGGGGCTGTGCATGGGTCGAATCCACTCCGGCCCGAATCCGGGGCCTTCGCCGAATACATAGCCTCCGAGTCCGATTTCACGCTCAAAATACCGCCAGAGATGACTTTCAAAGAGGCTGCAGGGCTAGGGGGCACGGGGCTGGCGACGCTGGGCATGGCATTGTTCAAGACCCTGGTCCTGCCGGGGACGCCCCAGGAGCCGGCTGCAAAGCCACAGATCGTCCTAGTCCATGGAGGCAGCTCATCGGTGGGGACGATGGCGATACAGCTACTGCGTCTGTAAGTCCAAGACCAGCAACTTTCCCTTCCCTTCCCTCCACCTACATGAAGTAGAGTGTATTGATGAAGTACCGAGGTGCTGAGACGACTATTTGTAACCACATAGTGTTGGCCATATTCCCGTCGCCACCTGCTCTCCCAAGAACTTCGACCTAGTCAGGAGGTACGGTGCGGAAGAAGTTTTCGATTACAATGACTCCAGCTGCGCCCAAAAGATCAAGGAATACACCCGGAACACCCTGGCATATGTGCTAGACCCATTTACTGACGCCAAGAGCATCGCCCTTTGTTACAGCGCTATGGGGCGGGCGGGCGGTCGTTATGCCTGCCTAGAAATGTACCCAGACTATGTTTTAGAGCGTAAGTCGGTCAAAGTAGGGTTCGTCATGGGGCCGGCTCTTTTGGGCCACCGCCTGGCCTTGGACTACGGCTACGAAAGAGCCACAGACCCCGAAATGCGCTCCTTTGGGGTGAGCTGGTATCAGAGCCTGCAGGCGTTATTGGACCGGGGCAAATTGAAGCCTCACCCGCTTAAAGAACTGGAGAACCGATTTGAGGGCGTGCTGAAGGGGGTCAAGATGCTGAAGAACAGGGAGGTCTCGGGCGAGAAGCTTGTTGTAGCGATTGATGACTCTTAGGTAGTTAAACTGACCATAAGAAGACGAAATTGAGCGCGCATTTGGGATACGGCAATAGAGCAGTGCCATGTTTGCATATTGAGTCTTTAAGAGGCAGTCTGTAGTCATTATTGAATGGTGACTCGCACTACTAATACGCAGGGGTTGCCAAGTTTCCACCCTGCCAATCAACCCCATGTTGGTTGTTATGAGGTCTGATCCGATGCCCGAACGCCCGCTAATTTGTAGTACATGTGGTAGTGCGCATATGCTTAAACCCCTTAAATACGCACACCCCAGTCTCTGCTCTCATTTTGACTAGACACACACAACTCATCATAACCCGATACCGCTTCCGAAGTCATTAGGAACCATGCCCAATCCATTGTTCCAACTCCCTTTACCTCTGTTTATGCTCGGGGCAGGAGTATGCGGTATTTTCTACTTGTACATCTACGACCAAGTGCGACCCGTTTCTCAGAAGCAGCTTCGACATATTCCTGAGTTACGATTCGAAGGATCCAACGCGACCGATCGATACTTGCGTGACACCCGGAGCCTCCTCAAAATAGGCTACGAGAAATATCTCCGTCATGGCACTCCTTTCCAGATGCGCAACCCCATCGGCGAAATGGGTCCTCAGGTCTTTTTGCCAATGAAATATCTGGACGAAGTCAAGCGTGCTCCAAAGTCGCTGTTTAGTTTCGACGTGTTCTCTGAGAAGGCCTATCTCCTGAAGTACAGCCACGGTCCGCAACAGACAGACGCTGCCGTTCTTGTTGTCAAGGACGATCTGAACAGAAACATGGGTGAGCCTCATCGTCGAAATTCCTCTTCTTAGCTTAGAATGCCATTAGCTGAATAGCCGCAGGGAGTATGGTGAACGGACTCTGGGCCGAAACCGAAGCATGCATCGAGGAGAATGTCTCTTCGGAGTGGAAGACGGTGCCGGCGTACCTCTTTATCTGCGGTGTAGTAGCTCGCACCGTTTCATATGCGCTGGTAGGTCCTTCACTGTGTCGCAGCCCGGAATGGCAACGGATCGTGATCGAAGCCACATATGCCGTGTTTGGGGCGGCTCATGCCATCCGCGACCAGTATACGCCGCGATGGAGATGGTTGGCTCGTTGGGCAAATTCGACGCAGAAGCAGCTGAAGCAGATACGAAGCCAGGCTGCCGAATTGCTCAGACCAATTTACAACGAGCGGCGGGAAGCGGTTTTGGGTGGCAGCAACTTTGGTAACCCGTCTGACATTTTCCAAGACACCGTCTACTGGCTTCTAGGCAGAAAGCAAGCTGATAGATCACTGGCTGGTATCGTCGACCAGGAGCTATTTCTCTCCATGGCATCCATACACACGACATCAGGATCACTCAACTCCTTTCTGTTTGATTGGATGGCCCACCCCGAATACCACAAGGACATCAAGGCTGAGGTCAGGGAAACACTGGCCAAAGTTCAGTCCTCCGGCGGCAAGTGGACATTGCAGCATGTGGCCATGATGAGAAAGCTCGACAGTTTCATTAAGGAGAGTTCTCGCATAAACCCCATAGGCTTCAGTGAGTGGCGTCCTCAAACGCTGCACAAATGCTATGAAAGCTGTTGCTGAAACCAGTACACCCGCTTGATAGTCACCGGTCAGCGCTATACGCTCGAATCACACACTTTCAAAGATGGACTGTGTATCCCGGCTGGAACGACCATCCTGTTCGATGCCGACGGCGTGCACCATGACCCTGACAACTATACAGACCCAGAAAAGTTCGATGGGTATCGCTTCCTCCGACTTCGCGAGACCATCGACGCCAACCGCTTCCATTACGCTTCCGTCTCGGACACTTCGCTCAACTTCGGCGCCGGCCAACACGCATGCCCCGGTCGCTTTTTTAATGCGCTGGTGGTAAAGTTTTTTCTCATCCAGTTGATGACCAAGTACGAAGTCAGCTTTGAAGATGGGAACAGACAGAGGCCACCTGACGATTTTCATGATAACAACATGAGGCCTGATACAAGTGTCAAGATACGAATCAGGAAGTTGGATTGAGGCGTCAACATGATTTCAGCGCCATCAATGAGGTTGCGAGATAAGGAACTTTTGAGATACAATTAGTATAGTATTTCGATCAGTCAAGACTTTTTTTGTGCCAAAAAGGCAGCAAAATCGGTAGGAGTAGTAGGTAGCATTAGAATTTGCAGTAATCTAAGCCCCTTCAGCAGTGTACAATTGCCAGCAATCCACTTCAAAACCAAACGGATCTCCGATGTATCTGCGAAACGATTAATTGTCTGGGTGCCGTGAGCTGAAGCACTTATCCAGTGGCAGTTCTACCTCACATAACGGGTCAGTCGGTTTAGGGGGCATAGCAACGCAATAGTATCCACTGTGAAATATTTTGGTTACAACCTAGCTACTTTTATCTCGGAAGCTTCATCGGCCTCCTTTCGGGCTCGCCTTGCCCTCATCCACCGAATATGCCTCTCGGTAAAAGGGGCTGGCGAATCGGACTGAGTTGTTGGGGAATTTGGAGGTTAATCCGCCGAGTCCGAAGACAAATCGATACCTCGGGGGTTTGCATGCCTGCTGGACTTATGGTACAGCTATTTGCAGTCTGATTTTACATTGAAATCTAGAGCCAGAACAGTTTCTCAATTCTCCTGAATCCCCGTGTTCCCACTGAATGAGCTTGGATCACACCTACCCTCTTCCGGAATCCAGCCATTTCATACACGCAGCTATGTCATCGAAGATCCAAACCAGCATCGTGGAGCCGTTCATGGTTTTGCGACAAAGCCTGGCACCCCTTAAACTATCTAGGTGGCAGCTCACGAAGATCATTGCCAAGACGATGCTATTTGGCTCAGTTCCTCGGGGCGCCTTCGTTGTCGCTTTCACGTGCGTGCTTCTCTACGCTTCCTATCGTATAGTTTTCGATGGGAAGCGGTTGCGGATGCCTCGCGAACTGCCAGTCGTGAAACGAAACGATTCTCATTACGAGAACGTTATCGAGGAGGGAAGAAAGAAGGTGAGGAGCCAGTCACCGTCCAGGCTCGAATTCACAAATAGTGCTAATGATGACGACGCAGTATCCCAACGAACCATTCCTGGCGGTCAACAAACGCCACAGCTTCGTCATCTACCCTCGCCAATGCTTCGACGAACTGAAGCGTCTTCCCGAGCACACTGCATCGGCCAAGGGTTTCTTCCATGCCGCCAACTACGGCGACTGGAGCCTCATTGGCACCGAAACGCCAACACTCCTGAAGACGATCATTGCCGATCTCACTCGCTCGTTGCCCGCACGTGTCTTCAATCGACAGCAGGACACCCGTACAGCGTTCGATGCCGTTATTGGCTACTGTCCCGACTGGAAAGGTTTCAACCTGATGATGACGGCTTTCGAGATCGTTGCCCAGATCAACGCCTGCTCCTTTGTGGGCAGAGAGCTGGGCTGCAATCGCAGCTGGGTGCGGGCTGTCATGATGTCCCCCCTTGTCATCCACGTGGCGGTCACTCTCCTGAATGCTTGCCCCGCCCTTCTAAGGCCGCTGATGCAACCCCTGCTTTTCCTGCCTACGCTCAAGAACCAGTGGGACATGAAGCGGCTGCTGACGCCGATGCTCCAGAAAGATATCAAGAACTTCAGTGAAGCCAAGGACAAGAGGGAGCTGCTTCGCCCTAGGGCGGAAGGTGACATCCCTTTCACCGCTTTCTTGCTCTCGCGCTATAAAGCCGCCGAGGCGACTATCAAGCAGCTAGTTACCGACTACGTGCTCGTCAGCTTCGACTCGACGCCGTCGACCGCTTCGGCACTCTACCATGCGCTCTGTGAGCTATCTCAGCACCCTGAAGCAGTGGAGGTCTTACGCCAGGAGCTCGACGAGGTCCTGGTGGACGGCAAACTTCCAACGACCCACCTCCAAGAGTTGAAGCGGATGGACAGCTTCTTGCGCGAGTCTTTCCGGATGCACCCTGTCAGTCTCTGTAAGTTGCCCTTGAGCCACTACGATCTTTCCGAGCGGCCGTGGCGAGGTAGAATGCCGACTGACCACACATCCCGTTTTCAACAGTCACCCTTCAGCGCCATATCGAGAAGCCGGTAAGGCTCTCTGTTGGTCCGACAATCCCGGCAGGCGCCATCGTCGGCATCGACGCGCAGTCTATCAATAGGTCACCCGAGCTGTGGACGGATCCGGACAAGTTTGACATGAACCGTTTCTACCGGCTGCGCGAGAAGCCGGGCAACGACAACCGCTACCACTTCCTGACCACCGGCTCCGACTCACCGGGCTGGGGTGACGGAACACAGGCGTGCCCTGGTCGCTTTTTCGCAACCAGCACGCTGAAGATTGCACTGGCGCACGTCGTCATGTACTACGATATCCGACTGAAGGAAGGCAGTATTCCGCTCGACATCACGCCCCTGGCCAACGGTACATGGAAGCCGGACGACAAGGCTACTGCCCTTTTTAAATCTAGATCATAAAGACATCAGGGAAAGTGGTTGAATTGGATTGCAACGCTAAAGTGATGGCTGGGAAAAGGGTGCTATAATCTTACTGAGTAGGTCATGATCATTTGCGATAGGGCCTGTTTTTGGACGTCGCTTCTACAGAGACTCCCCATTTTCCTCTAATTTTTACAAATAATTTGCATCTTACCACCTCATTCCGCATTGCTTGACCTTGATATAAATACAGTTAGTTAACCTCCCATTGGTTGACTACACTATATTCCCTTCGCTGCAACTAAGAACACCAAGTAAAACGGACTACCCTATGAAGGCCGTTCCCAACCTACAGGGTGTACTCAGCATGAGATTCTCTGACAATCCAGGATGAAGACCTGTCAGCAAACGCATAAACCAGAACTTTCTCACCCCCTATCCCAGGAGACGACTGGGAGGCTAACTGCACCGTCAGGAGCTGTGCACCACTGACTCTGCAATGCAATATGATCGTCGGACTAATGGCCGATAGGGGGCCGAGCCGAGGACCCATTCTGGCTTGGGAGGGCCGACGTGGCAATCGGCTCCGATGAAGACCCTGCAGGCGTCTCCGATTGTAACCTAAGCCCCTGGCCCTCCGACTTGCCACCGGCTAGTTCACGTGGAGCGATGGCTCTCTCGGGGATTACCTATCTGGTCATAGGCGGTACTGGCTCTTGGCATCTCCTTCCTGACAATAGATTACTTACTATTCCTGCTATCAACTCGATCATATGAGGCTTGGTCAGTAAGAGTGGTGCCAACCGATCGATACCGTTTCATTCTATCAACTCCTCGCACGATGCCCAGCATACATGAGCCCATCGCCATTATCGGCACCGGCTGCCGCTTTCCGGGCGGCTGTGACAGCCCGTCTAAGCTATGGGAGCTGCTCTGTGACCCCTGCGACCTCTTGAAGGAGATCCCAGAAGATCGGTTTAGCGCTGACGGCTTCTACCACCCTAAGAACTCTCACCATGGCACAAGCAATGTGCGTCACTCGTACCTCCTCGACGAAGACCTGCGCCGCTTTGACGCCCAGTTTTTCGGTATCAAGGCCACCGAAGCCAACTCGATTGACCCTCAACAGCGGTTACTCATGGAAACCGTCTACGAGGGTCTAGAGGCGGCTGGGTTGTCGATGAAGCAGCTACAGGGATCCGACACAGCCGTCTACGTAGGCGTGATGAGCGCCGACTTTACTGACATGATTGGACGCGACGTCGAGACGTTTCCGACGTATTTCGCCACGGGCACGGCGCGGAGCATTCTAAGCAACCGCCTGTCATACTTCTTTGACTGGCACGGCCCATCCATGACCATCGACACGGCCTGCTCTTCAAGCTTAATCGCTATGCACCAAGCTGTGCAGACACTTCGGTCAGGACAGTCATCAGTTGCCGTGGTGAGTGAACACCGCATTGTCGGCTGCAGCCGCAACTGCTGAATTTCCTCTTCCTTGCTTGGCAGGGTCTCGTGTCCCAAGTCCCACTAGCACGACTACAACATATACCATTTTCTCTCTGTCAATCAGCTAAGATAATTTACAGGTCGCTGGATCGAATTTGATCCTAGGTCCAGAGCAATACATTGCAGAGAGCAAACTCCAGATGCTCTCACCGACGGGCCGGAGCCGAATGTGGGATGCGGACGCCGATGGTTATGCCCGTGGAGAAGGCGTCGCAGCAATCGTCCTGAAGCCTCTGAGCCAGGCCCTTGCGGATGGAGATCATATCGAGAGTGTGATTCGCGAGACCGGTGTGAATCAAGACGGCAAGACTCCCGGCATCACAATGCCGAGCGCGGTAGCACAGGCGACTTTGATCCGATCTACGTACTCCAGGGCCGGTCTCGACATCAGCAAAGCCAGCGACCGTCCCCAATTCTTCGAAGCGCATGGTACAGGTAGGTCTCCAAGGCTCTTCTGCTCTAATGTACATAGTGGCGATGCTGATGAGTTCTCTTTACATTAAAGGCACACCTGCCGGTGATCCGATCGAGGCTGAGGCCATTTGCACTGCTTTTTTTGACGAAAAGTCGCATTTCGTGCCGAGTGGCCCTGATGACACTCTTTTTGTGGGCTCTATCAAAACCGTCATCGGCCACACTGAGGGTACGGCAGGTCTGGCGGCCGTTATCAAGGCCTCACTCGCGCTGCAGTCAGGAGAAATGCCGCCGAATCGGCTGTTCAACCGATTGAACCCCAATGTCGAGCCCTTCTACGGAAACCTAAGCATCCTGTCCGCAACTCGGAAATGGCCAAAGCTAGCGGAGAACGGCGTACGGAGGGTAAGCGTTAACAGCTTCGGATTCGGCGGAGCCAACTGCCATGCCATTCTCGAGAGTGCGGATAGTTACAGGGCCATACAGGATAAGGCTCATGGCGACGGAGGCGCCTACAGTTTCGCGCCGTACGTATTCTCAGCTGCTACCGACACCGCGCTCGTATCCGCGCTCGAGGGTATCCGGAACCACTTGGCTAGTTCGCAAAACGGCCCGGGTATCGATCTGCGGAATCTCGCTTGGACCCTATACAAACGTCGCACGACGTTGGCCTGCCGTACTGTCATCACGGCTGCGAGAAGCGCCCAGGACCTCATTGGAAAGTTAGATGAGTCTATTCTGTCGCTTAGTGAATCTTCGGAATCCTCTGTGGTAAAGACGAGGGCATCCAACGCCCCGTTACGAGTGCTTGGGGTATTCACTGGCCAAGGCGCACAGTGGCCGCGCATGGGGGCCCAGCTGATCGAAAACTCTCCTGCTGCGGACAGTATCCTCCAACGTCTCGATCAGAGTCTCCGGTCTCTCCCCCACCAGGACCGACCGTCTTGGTCGCTGCGTGAACAGCTACTTGCTTCGGCCGAATCGTCCCTGGTGGGCACTGCATCTCTGTCGCAGCCTCTCTGTACCGCTGTCCAGATCATGTTTGTTGACCTGCTCAAGGCGGCCGGGGTTCACTTTTCAGCCGTAGTAGGCCATTCCTCAGGCGAGATTGGTGCAGCCTATGCTTCCGGGTACCTCTCTGCGGAGGACGCGATACGCGTGGCTTACTACCGCGGCCTACACCTGAAGTTGGTTACCCAGCAAGGGGCCATGCTGGCTGTAGGGACGTCTTACGAGGATGCTACGGAGCTGTGTTCGCTGCCCGCTTTTGAAGGCCGCGTCTGCGTGGCTGCGAGTAACTCCCCGAGCAGTGTGACGCTGTCGGGCGATGCCGAGGCAATCGACGAGGTGAAGGTCATTCTTGATGAGGAGAAGAAATTCAACCGCCTCCTTAAGGTCGATCGCGCCTATCATTCTCATCATATGCAAGAATGCGCCATACCCTACGTACGGTCGCTCGAGCAGTGTGGGATCAATATTCGCCCCAGAAACGCTGCTGCGGATTGCCGCTGGATCTCAAGTGTCTTTACCTGCGACATTTCCGAAATTCCTTCCTTGCAGGGTCTCGACGGTTCCTACTGGGCTTCTAACTTGGTAAGACCCGTCAGATTTGCCGAGGCATTGCAACTCTTTTACCGCGGCTGTACAGATGGGGAGGCTGGCACCTTTGATCTGGCCATCGAAGTAGGGCCACACCCAGCCCTCAAAGGACCTGCGACGCAGACCAGTAAGTAATCAGCTATCATCAGAATTCCCCCATGTGAGCAATTACTGAGCAGTAGTCTTACAGTTCAAGAATGTACGGCCAACGAGCCCATCCCGTACACAGGAGTTCTGGAGCGCGGTACCGATAGCATCGAATCTTTCTCAAAGGCAATCGGGTACATATGGAAGACGTTTGGTGATGGCGTAGTCGATTTCGCCGCATACGATCGCTTCGCTGCCAGCGAGCAGGCCACCGCATCCCGCTTTGTACCAGTCAAGGGCCTTCCCACTTACCCTTGGGACCACAATCGGACATTCTGGCACGAGTCTCGCTTGTCGAAGGCTTTCCGCGCGAGAAGAGACCGGCCACACGAGCTTCTCGGGAGGCAAGTACTGGACGGGACGCCCGGTCATATGCGATGGCGCAACGTTTTCAAGCGCAGTGAGATTGACTGGCTTGATGGGCACCAAGTCCAAGGCCAAACTGTCTTCCCTTGTGCCGGTTACGTGTCAGCATGCATAGAAGCATGCATGCGCGCATGCGCTGCTGATGGGCCCGTCCAGTCTATTGAGCTGCGAGATTTCAACATTGGCCACGCCATGGTGTTTGAAGACGACGACTCAGGTCTAGATGCTCTGATCACGCTTAGCGATATTTCGCGGTCAGAGAAGCAGGGTCGCAAGGAGATCAACGCTCACTTCTCCTTCCACTCGGCTCCCAACAACGAAACCCTGGACATGGCCAGTCATGCCAGTTGCCAGGTTCTCGTCATAATCGGCGACAGAAATCCCAACGTTCTTCCTCCCAGGGCGCAGGACTATGAAGAATATGCCCTTTTGGACGTTGAAGAGGACCGATTTTACGATGCCCTTGGTGGGCTTGGCTTTGGGTACTCTGGTCCGTTCCGCGCACTCAAGAGACTGAGGCGAAGACTTGGATCGGCTCAAGGCTTCATACAAAACCCGGCTTCTACTCTCTTCGACCAAGATGCGCCGTTGCTGATCCATCCAGCAACCCTGGACTCGGCTATCCAATCCATCATGCTTGCTTTCTGCTACCCTGGTGACAGTATGCTACGCTCGATTTATCTCCCCACGAGCATCAGGCGACTCATTGTAAACCCCTTCAACTGCCTTGAGTTTTCGGGCAAGTCTGTGGAGGTTCCGTTTGACTCGGCCGCATCGGTGGGCACGGCAAAAAGCTTGTCTGGGGACGCGAGCATCTACTCACCCAGGGGCTTCTCCAGCAAGGCTATCCAGTTGGAAGGACTCCAGACGCGGCCGCTGTCCGATC
Organism: Colletotrichum coccodes; assembly: GCA_020466075.1. Classification (NCBI taxonomy): domain Eukaryota; kingdom Fungi; phylum Ascomycota; class Sordariomycetes; order Glomerellales; family Glomerellaceae; genus Colletotrichum; species Colletotrichum coccodes. The sequence goes on from JAIMZG010001256.1 coordinate 23,178, forward strand.
CGACCCAGTCCAGTGAGCTCAACATATTCACCGAATTAACATGGGATCTCGACAGGCCAGACTGTGAGACTGTCGTTGCGAGGACACCTGTTCCTGAGCTCGACGCAGACCTTCTCTTCTCGCTAGAGCGCGTCGCCTACTTCTACCTCCGCAAATTAGGTGACGCCATTCCCCCTTCGGAGCGCGTTAACCTTGAATGGCATTTCAAACGGCTGTTCGTGTACGTCAACCATGTTCTTCCCAGGGTGGCTCGGGGATCCAACCCTTTTGCGCAGAAGGAGTGGATATACGATACCCAGGAGGTTATCACAGAGATCCTGGACAGATATCCTCATAACGCCGATTTGAGACTCATGCGCGCCGTGGGCGACAACATTGTTTCTGTTGTCAGGGGGGAAACCGTGATGCTAGAGCCCATGGTGCAGGACAACAAACTGAATGATTTCTACGTCCATGCCGAGGGTATGCATCGGTATACTGCCTACCTTGCTGGTTTCGCTAGCCAGATCGGTCATCGATATCCCCATATGCACGTCCTCGAAATTGGCGCTGGAACGGGCGGTGCGACAAAGTCGTTCCTCCGAGAGCTTGGAGATCAGTTTGCAACTTATACATTTACAGACATCTCTGGTGGCTTTTTTGAGAAAGCGTCTACCGTCTTTGCATCGTACAGCTCCAAGATGAACTTTAGGGTTCTCGACATTGAGAAGGACATCGAGGGCCAAGGCTTCACCGAGGGGTCTTTTGACGTGATTATCGCGTCCTTAGTCCTTCATGCCACCCGAGACCTGGCCCAGACCATGCACAACGTTCGAAAGCTGCTGAAGCCAGGTGGCTACCTGTTGCTCCTCGAAATCACTGAGAACGAACAGATGCGATTCGGCCTTCTCTTTGGAGGGCTCCCCGGATGGTGGCTCGGCTACGACGACGGCCGTGCCTTATCACCCTGCATTGGTCTAGATGAATGGGAAAGACTTCTCCAACAGACCGGGTTCTCGGGCATCGACACGGTAGTCCCTCATGAAGAAAAACTTCCTGTTCCTCTCTCGGTTATCGTATCGCAAGCTGTAGACGGCAAAGTCGAATTTTTGAGGCGCCCGTTACATCAGACGTCCGAAGCCGTCCTGATTCCTCGTCTTACAATCATCGGGGGTGGACCCAAGAGCACGGCATTGGCTTCGGAGATTCAAGGGATCCTCGCCTCGCGCTGCGGCACTATCAGGCTCATCAACTCACTACAAAGCATTCAAGAGACCGACCTTGCTGTCGGGGGCAGCGTGCTCTGTCTGTCAGACATTGATGGGCCCGTATTCAAGTCCATGGAACCGGTCAAGCTCCGTGGCTTCCAAGAAGTCTTCAAACAGTCCACTAACGTGCTCTGGATCACTTGCGGAGCCCGTGCTGGAGACCCGTATTCAAGGATGGTTGTTGGGTTTGGCAGGACCATCGTTCTTGAGATGTTGCATCTTCGCCTCCAGTTCCTTGATCTGGACACCGCTGCGGCTCCCGATCCGTTGGTTATTGCCGAGACGTTGCTCAGGTTCGAAGTGGCAGGAAGTTGGGAGGAGAGTGAAGACGCGGTGTCCTCCCTCCTGCATTCAACCGAACCTGAGTTGTCCTATAGCGCAGCTGGTAAAGTTTTTGTTCCCCGCTTCAAGCTCAACAAGGATCAGAACGACCGCTACAAGTCAGGGCGCCGCACCATCACCAAAGAGGTGGACGTTGCACAGTCAACACTCGAGCTCTTTTACAGCAAAGAAGACGAATCCTATGAGATTGTGGAAACTGATCCCCAGGAGACGGCACGTGGCTGGTTCATTCAAGAACAGATAGTAGAGATCAGGATCATCTACTCCATCAACCGGTCGGTGCGTGTGGCGAAAGACTGTTTTCTCTTCCCAGTTGTTGGAGAGAATACGAAGACTGGAAAGCGCTTCTTTGCACTCTCTCCCAAGTCAGCTTCCAAGGTGGCGATTCCAAAGTCATTCGTCCTTCTTGAGCTCGAGATACCCGAGGAAGATGTAGCTGGCACCCTACAGTTGCTCTACTCAGAGCTACTTGGGCGCGCAGCCTTGGCTGACGTCTCGGCCGGTACCCAAGTCTTGCTCGTAAGGCCCAGCGACCGCTTCGCTCGGGCGATCGACCGGCTTGCAACTGATAGAGGGGCCAGCTTGCTATGCTTTTCATCTCGTGCCTACACAAAGTGGGAATATATCCAGTCAATGACGTCCAGGTTGGCAATCCAGAATATCATGCTACCCAAGATAGATCCTGATGCGAATTTTCTTCTCATCGACATGGGTGAGGACCAGTACATCACCGCTGCTGTTGCCGAATGCCTACCGCCAGGGCAAAGACGAGCCATACGAACAGTCGACCTTATCAGTTCAGCAGGACACCTCCCCAAACGTGACTGCAAGCAGGACGTTCGAGCGGCTCTGACTGATGCCAAATATGCCTTTCAGCACCAGAGGCTTGAAAAGCATGCGGATGGATTGCTTCAGCCAGGACTTCCCATCTTACAACTGGAGCAGTTAGTCCCCGTCGTTGATGACGGTACGCGGCTGCATGAAGAGTTTTTGATCTCTTGGAGATCGACCTTGAGCACAATCCCGGTGTCTCTTCGCACCATTGATACAAAGGTCGGCTTCAGGGGTGATAGAACTTACTGGCTCGTAGGCCTCACTGGGGGTCTTGGCCTCTCGCTGTGCGCATGGATGGCGCGGCAAGGAGCTCGTTACATCGCTATCACCAGCAGAAGCCCGAAGGTAGATGGGAGTTTCTTACAAAAAATGAAAACGATGGGAGTCACCATCGAAGTGATCGCGGCGTAAGTCTCCCGCATCTATTTTTTCAGCCTGTCAGACTTTCTTCGGCCCTCCCGTTGACGTTGGTATCAACCAAGTACGAAGGAACTAACTTATGTTGCTATAGCGATGTATGTGATCGGAACTCGGTTCAATCTACGTATAGTCAGATTCTGCACAAGCTGCCTCCCATCGCGGGCGTCGCGCAGGGTGCCATGGTACTTCACGATACCATGTTTCTTGACCTCGATACAGAACGCATTGACAAAGTCATGAAGCCCAAAATTCAGGGTAGCACGTACTTGGAAGAGATATTCCACGACACGGATCTCGAGTTCTTCGTATTCTTCTCCTCGATGGCTTGTGTTACGGGTAACCCGGGCCAGTCGGCCTATGCAGCTGCCAATATGTTCATGTCGGGCCTCGCAGCTCAACGCAGACGACGGGGCTTAAACGCGTCTGCGGTTCACATTGGAGCTATCTTCGGCAACGGCTATGTGACACGAGAGCTGAATCTAGCTCAACAGCAGTTTTTGAAAAAGGTGGGCAATCTGTGGCTCTCGGAACAGGACTTCCACAACGTCTTTGCCGAGGCCGTCTACGCCGGGCAATCCCATCGCGGAAAGAACCTTGAGCTCTCGACTGGCTTAATGATGATCGAAGACAGTGACGAATTCAGGAAGAACATCGCATGGTTCAGCAACCCCATGTTCCAGCATTGCGTGAGAAATACACAGGGTGCGGACCTCGTTGAAAATGCTGGGAAGGGCCGTCGTGGGATTCTCGTCAAGGTTCAGCTCCAAGAGGCCGTTAGTCCGGACGACGTGCGTGATATCATCTACGGTATGTACCAATATGAAGATTCATATTCTTTCCGATTCGTAAGACTGACCAAAAGAAAACAGATTCGTTTTCTGCGAAATTGCAGGCCAGCTTACAAGTTGAGGAAGGCCGGCCAATCAGCGACTTAACGGCAGACAATCTCGGCATTGACTCCCTGGTGGCCGTCGATATCCGTTCCTGGTTCATCAAGGAGTTCCAGGTCGAGATTCCGGTCCTCAAGATCCTCAGCGGAGCGACGGTAGGGGAAATTCTCGCGCGGGTGCAGGACTTGATTCCCAGGGATCTAACGCCAAATTTGGATCCCAATGCGAAGGGTTCTTCGAAGCCGAAACAAAAGGTCCAAAAGGCGAAGGTTGCCGCTACAGCTACAGCGACAGCTACAGCATCTTCATCGCATCCGAAAACAAGGAGAGATAATTCAACCCAAGCCAAGGCAGTAGATGGTGTGAGCTATCCAGTATCAATAATCCCGAAAAAGCTCAACGGGGTAGCCTCTGCAGCTGGCGATAAACCGGTTGCGAAGCATGTGGCTCAGGTTCCCGTGACAACGGCAGCACATTCACGAACTGCCACTTCAACGCACTTTGATCATATGCCTGATACCGTCGACACTGGCTCCAGCACTGCATCCTTCAGCCAAGCAGATGTGCCGGTGACAGACTTTGCCGATTCTAAGCTCAGCTCTTCCTCGACTTCTTGGTCGGAGATCGAGGAAGCTGAAACGGGATCGGCCTACTCCGAGCTATCGGTGAAGCCACCCAATATCAGCATTTCTGCATGCCTCCAACAGAACAAGTTGCTTGATAACGTCAACTCGACGGTTAGTAGGACAGCACCAATCTCTTTCGCCCAGTCCCGATTCTGGTTCCTGGAGCAATTCCTCGAAAACCCTGCGTCTGCACTCAATATCACCCTGTCAATCGACCTCCAAGGCCCGATACACGTTGAGAAGCTAAGGAAGGCAGTGTCTCTTGTGGGACAGCGCCATGAAGCCCTACGCACGCGATTTTCCGCCAAGAGCTCAGAGGGCGTTGTGCAAGAAGTTCTCGCCTCATCGTGCCTGAGCTTGGAGACGCACGACATCAACGCCGAGTCACAGGCAGAAGACTGGCATAAGGGCCTTGCCCAGCACAAATACAGACTCTCAAAGGGCGAAAATATGAGAATACTTCTCCTCAGGAGATCGTCGAACTCTTTCCGACTCATCATCGGTTACCACCACATCAACATGGACGGTATCAGTCTTGAAGTTGTGCTCCGCGAGCTGCAACTCATCTACGACTCACACAGGCCTCCGAGCATTCGAGAGATCATACAGTATCCTGATTTCGCCGAGCAGCAACGCCGCGAATATCAATCTGGGCAGTGGAAAGACGACCTCAAATTTTGGAAAGAGGAATTCTTGGACCAGGCACCGCCCGTTCTCCCTCTTCTTCCGCTCGCGAAGACCCAAGTGCGCCTGCCGCTCACCTCGTACTCTAGCAACACTGCAGATTTCCACATTGACCAGACGATTCTTGCCACTATTCAGTCGACATGCAGCAGGCTCAAAGTCAACCCATTTCACTTCCACCTCGCTGTGTTCTACGCACTCCTGACGCGGCTGTTGGACGTCGAAGATCTCTGCATAGGCATCAGTTCAGCAAATCGGCATAGCCCTCAAACAATGCAGAGCGTCGGCATGTATCTGAATGTCCTACCCCTTCTGCTCAAGACCCAGCCAAACCAAACATTTGCCAACGCCGTGAAGCTGGTCCGGGATAAGTCCTTAGCCGCTTTCGGTCACTCTATGGTACCTTTCGATGTCATCGTCAACGAACTGGGTCTCGCTCGAACGACTTCCAACAGCCCACTGTTCCAGGTTCTGGTAAACTATAGACCTGGGGTTTCAGAGAGACGCAAATTCTGCGACTGCCAAAGTGAAGTTGTAGCCTTTGATCAAGGCCAGACTGCGTATGACTTGGCGCTGGACGTCATTGAAAACCCTGGTGGTGACTGCCGAGTAATTCTCAGCGGCCAATCGGTCTTCTACGGCAATCGTGAGATGGCACAGCTGAAGGGCATGTATCTGGATCTTCTCAAATCGTTTTCTCGGAACCCAGCATCGCGACTGAGCGCCCCTCCACTCTATGACCCAGAGGATGTGAAAGCTGCCATCGAACTTGGACGAGGTATGTAAATAAACGGATTCCGGGAAACAGAAAGAACCTCTTGTCTATTTTACTTTTCTTCGTTACGTTTCACTCACTCTCTTGCTGACAATACCATTGTAGGACCCACACAGGAGCATCAATGGCCAGCAACTTTAGTCCATCGAATCGATCAGATGATTGAGCGTTACGGAAGCAGCGTTGCTCTTAGAGATGGCCGCAGAAGCTCGCTCACCTACTCACAAATGGCTGAGAGGGTGAATGAATTGAGTCTCTCGCTGATTGAACACCAAACCCATCCCATTGGCGTTGGCAGCAGAGTAGGCGTTTTCCTCGACTCGTGCATGGATTGGGTCTGCTCCCTCATGGCCATTTTACGTCTGGGCGCTACTTACGTGCCCCTCGATGCCACTGCGGGGTTGGATCGACTTGTGTCGATCGTGCAAGACTGCAAGCCTGACCTTCTCCTCGTTAACGAACTTATGGAGCCGGAGTCAAAGCGTTTTCAATCACTCATGGCGCCAGAACAGATCTTCAACATCGATGCCGTTACCAAGTCTGCCCATGAACGCACTGTATCCATTGCAGCCGAACCAGGGTCTCTTGCTGCTCTCATGTACACCAGTGGCTCGACAGGGGTGCCGAAAGGGATCATGATGAGGCACGACTCATTTCGAAACAGCATTGAGATCATGACAGACAAGCTATCTTACAAAGAGGGGCGGGACGTCACGCTGCAGCAGAGCTCCTACAGCTTTGATATGTCACTCTGTCAGATTTTCCTGGCTCTTTCTAACGGCGGCACGCTACATATTGTGCCAAGAGAGCTGCGCGGCGATCCAGTTGCCATATCCTCCATCATCTCCAATGAGGGCATCACCTTTACAACGGCTACCCCTTCGGAACTCAACAGCTGGATCCGCTACGGGGACCCTGTGGCACTCAGAAATTCTGCTTGGAGAGTAGTCCAAAGCGGTGGCGAGCCGGTGAGAGACAGTTTGATCACGAGCTTCCGCCAAGTGGGGAAGCCTGACTTGCAGCTGGTGGACTGCTACGGCCCAACAGAGATTACATTTTGCTGCCACAGCAGGGAGGTGGACTACCAGCGTGATACCATCTCTGGCACCACAGATGTCGAACGCAAGGGGCTGGAAACCTGGCCCAATTGTTCCGTTTACATCCTCGACAACAATCAGAGGCCGGTACCCGCCGGCGTGGCAGGCGAAGTGGCGATAGGTGGCTCAGGCGTCGTAGCCGGCTACCTTCACAGCGAGCTCGACGCCCGCGGTTTCAAGAGGGATAGCTGGGCCTCCAGTGACTTTGTAGAGAACGGCTGGACGAGCCTTCAACGCACAGGAGACATTGGTCAACTCAGTCAGACCGATGGGTCGCTTATTTTGGGTGAAAGAATCGCGGGAGACACCCAGATCAAGCTCAGGGGGCTTCGCATCGACCTCCACGAGATCGAGTCTGCTATCTTCCAGGCTGCCGAGGGCAAGGTATCCGACGCCTACGTTACGGTCCGCGAGTCTAAGACGACAGGGGCCGACTGCTTGATTGCCTTCGCCGTTCCGACTGCCTCCCACACCCCCGAAGATCTCAGTAACATTCTGGATAGGCTTCCTTTGCCGCAATACATGCGTCCAGCTGCGCTGGTGCCTCTGGAGAAACTGCCAACCAACTCCTCGGGCAAGATTGATAGACTCGCGCTCAAGTCTATCCCGTTTCATCGGGAACGGGGCTCCCAAGGTCAGCTATCGAATAACAATCATCAACAACTCAACAGCACAGAATCACGGTTACTGCAGCTATGGGAACACGTTATCTCGCACGAGGTGCTCTCTCAGTATATCATCAACAAAGAATCTGATTTCTTCCATGTTGGCGGCAGCTCTATACTTCTGGTGCAGCTACGTGCCGAAGTAGAGAATACCTTTGAAAGGACAGTCTCCCTGTTCCGGCTGTTCGAAGCTAGCACACTCGGGGGCATGGCGGCGCTTCTTGTACCGACATCTTCTATGGCAGATCCCTCTTCCGGAAACGTAGGAGCAATAACCTCGGGCATCGACTCCGTCGCGCAGTCAGGCCAAAGTATTGATTGGGAGGCGGAAACCGCCGTATCACCCAGCTTGCTACAGGTGCGCGTCACGCGGAGGTTCTTTGGAAATCCAAGCGTGGTCGTACTCACTGGATCAACCGGTTTCCTGGGTCAAGCCATTCTCAAGCGCCTGCTGGAGGACAGCATCGTACAGAAGATCCACTGCCTGGCCGTGCGGCGAGACGTCGGCGACCTACCGAAACTCTTCAACTCGCCAAAGGTCATCATCCACCGCGGTGATCTGGCCACGCCATGCTTCGGACTCTCAGAGGAGATCGTATCGAGCATTTTCTCGGAGGCGCATGCCGTAATTCACAATGGCGCCGACGTCTCCTTCATGAAGTCGTATGCCAGCCTGAAGCCCGTCAACGTGAGTTCGACCAGGGAGCTTGTACGCCTCAGCCTGCCGTACCACTTATCCTTTCACTACATTTCGACCGCCAGCGTCGTCCAGCTCACGGGAGAGGAGAGTTGGGAGCAACAGTCTGTCAAGGCGTACCCTCCACCGTCGGCTGCCAAGACGGACGGCTACGTTGCTACCAAGTGGGCCTCCGAGAGGTATCTTGAGAAGATCAGTGACCAGTGCGCGCTGCCCATATGGATCCATCGCCCATCGTCCATCAAAGGGGCCGACGCCCCGCAGACCGACCTCATGACCAACTTACTCCGGTTCGCAAAAGAAATAAAGGCCGTACCCGACACGGCGGCGTGGAAGGGGTGGCTCGACTTCGTCTCGGTGGAAAGCGCGGCTATGCAGATCGTCGACGAGGTTTACGAGGATTACTCGTGGCCCGGCAACGTCAAATATCTCTACGAGTCTGGTGAAGAAGTCATTCCGCTAGCGGACCTTCGGGGCGTGCTAGGGCGCGAGACCAGGTCCAAGGTCGAGGAACTGCCGATGGAAGAGTGGGTGGCGCGCGCCGAGGCACAGGGCATGAGTCTTCTGCTGGGTGAATATCTGCGTGCTGTTTCAGATGTACCTCTCGTTTTCACGCTCTTGGAGAAGAACGGTGGAAGCTGGTCGTAGCATTGTGGAAGAACTTATTTCAATTCAATAATTGATACAAGGCAATGGGAATCTCGCATAACTTCATGCCTGTAGTTCATTTTACTTCTTTGTCACGGCTCTCCGTAACCTATGCTAGCTATATCAGAGTTGTACGACTTTTATATAATCTATATCCAGATCGTATTCCGTGTCGTCGATGAATGTATGACCCCAATACACATTACTTTATTTTTAATTTTGACGTCTTCCAGAACATGTGCACGGTGATTCCTGTTGGAATAACTGCCATGGCTATTCGCGTAGTTGTTAACCCATATACGCGTAGGGGACACGTGGCACTCAATACGACTCGGTTGTGGTGTATTGCTTGCTATTCTGTGTGTGTGTAAAAAGGGGAAGTTATCGCCAGCGGCGAGGCGGCGGCAAGCTATTGTTGGCGTTGCCGATTCTTTGCTTGCGTCAGCTACGAATCTCTGAGCCACCGCCGCACCTAGCCACGGTGCTGTTGACGGCTCGTTATTGCAACATTTA
>JAIMZG010001258.1:0-27760 GCA_020466075.1 Colletotrichum coccodes
CCCCCCCCCCCCCCCCCGGAGTGCTATCATTTTTACCAGGGCCACGATGGGAAAAGGGCGTTGGTAGGGGCTGCGGCGTCCCCGGGATATTGGCTCAAGTCGAAGAACATGACATCCCCTTCACAGGCGGGTTGGCTGAACGAAAACGTGATTCATTGGTTGCAGATTGCTCGAGTGGCTGCAGAGTCAGCTTATGCCCAGATTGAGGTGGCACAACAGTATTGGCAGTGGTCCCGAGAACCAGGGAATCGGCAAGGGAGAGATTCAGCCTCGGGAGAATAAGCAACGGGAATGTCGCAGTGAGGCAACGCGACCCGAACCAGACGTCCAGCCACTTCACGGGGGAGATTCCTGACGAGGGGAAGAATGCTTTGCGATGCCACGGCTTTGCTTTATTTCTCACCTTCGCCAATTGTTCCCCGATGCACCGTTTCTTCTCTCGCTTTTCTTTTCCCCGTACATGACCTCGCCAATCCACCCTTGGATACATGTCGGTTCCAGAGGAGGGGGTTTCGAAACAGAATGTATCAGGTACCGAGAATGGCAGATTCAACATGATCCTGATCCAGGTTCACGGAACAGGTCGGCCAATCCGCATTTCCTACGCCCGGCAAAGCTGGGCTCAGCTGGTCCGGGCCAAGCCAAATCGAAGCCCGCCCATACACATTATGCCTCCTCCAGCCACAGGTTCCAGGGCAAGGAAGCCGTTGCGGTAAACGTAGCCGACAATGTGCGACATGTGGAGCACCGCCCGTCTAGTACTGTCTTTCGGCTTCCAACAGCTTGAGCCGCGGACTGCAGCTTCAGCTTCAGCTTGTGTGGAGTCTATAGTCCCAAGCCTGCGGTCCGAAACGGGCGACATTCCAGCGCGTCCCAGACAGCCCCCGGGTTGAAACGCTGTTCAGACGAGTCAAAGACCGGGGTCAGAAGGCCTGTCATGTCTCCGAACCATATCAAAGCTCCAACGACCAGCTTGACAGTCTGAAAGGACCACCCTGGGCTGAACATCTCTCGGAGCAAACCCGCGTCCAGTCAGCACCATCAACAAGGAGAAAAAACCCTTCTTCGTTTCCGTGCCATCGCATGCCCGTCTGTCATCCAATCCGCGGCCCCATCACACCGAGAGAAACCCCCTACGACCACGCCCTCCGCCCTGGGTTTGTCATCCCTAGGCGGGTACTTCTCCACGTGGGTGTAGACGGAGTCTAGACTGGAAGACTCTTTCGGTCTAGGCTCTAGACCAAGGAGAGAGCCCACAGATTGGGCGAGCATCGCGAACCAACGAGAAAAAAAATGAGCAGAAAAAATACAGAAATTTTCTCTAGAGGTACCCACAATGACCAAGACGACCCACACGATGAGTCCTTCAACTACCATGCCCGACGTAAACCGGTCCCTCTGCTGACGTCAAACTGCGTGGGAAATGCTTGTGGAAAAAAATTCTCCATGCTGGCCAGAAAGCCCACTTGGCGTCTGGTTCCTCGCCCAAACGGTTGCGAATCCCGCCCAAAGGCCCAAAGGCCCACAGGTTCGCTCGCGCGCCCTCGCCATCATGAGGCGGGCGGGAGCAGGAAAACCCTTCCCTCGTGTGGCCCCTGGTTGGATGCGTGCCTGATCTCTGACAGCCATGGGCCCTGTCGCACATCAGCCCTGGCAGAGCGCCCCTCCCTCCCCTTCCGTCCTTTGTCCCATCAGGAACGAGGACAGAAAGAGGCCCGGATTTCTTGAAAATGACGACCCCTGACAATTCCAAAGCACGCTAGAAGCACGCTAGAAGGTTGGGAATTCCGCGCATGGACCATGATAGTGGGTCCATACTGCGGGACTCCGCTGAATGGAAGCACGCTAGAAGGGCGGGAGAACGCCCGGAATGGCAGGGATGTCGTGTGTGAAGAGCTTGAGAGGCTCGCGGCCCCTGGCACCGCGTCTCCTCGAGGTCATCTTGCTTTATTCCCGCGGGAATGCCATTCTGAGCGCATTCTCAAATGCCCTGCTGTCGCGAGTGTCGCGCATGTTTGAGTTACTCAGCGAACAATATCGATCCCTTGTCAAGGGTCCGGGGACGCAGCAACCCGACGCATGTCCGTGTGGTGATGGCCGCCCAAACAAGGCAACCGACCAGGTGTTCGAACGTCTCATCCGGAGACATCGTCACCAAGCCCAAACGAAGCCGGCGCCCTCTCACACATACCCGGCGCAAGGCCTGCAGAGGGCGTGTTTCGGCGCAAGCCGAAATGAGCGCAATAACACCTCAAGCCACACCCATGCCTACGCCTCCGTCACGGCGATATTCCGGCCGCTCATCGCCGACAGAACTCCATGCTGGCGCGAGCTGCATCCATAGGGCGTGGATCCGCTGCAACCCGGAGCAGGCACAACGGAGCGTGGTCAACAAGCAGGTAGGGAAAGCCACACTCTCCCCCGCGTGAGTCGCGGCATGCGAATGCACGTCAGAGTCACCGGGCGCGCGCCCTCGGCCAATGGCAAGACGGGGCATCGTGGCACAGGGCCCGGCGTAAGCCACGAGCGGTGAGGATAACACGCAGGTCAGCATGTACCGCCTCGTGTCCGATAGGGCGTTCCGTGAAGTGATGGATGGCCTTCCTCGGCTGGCTGGCTATGCGCAGAGCTGTACAGGAAGGGCAAGAAAAAAGAAAAAAAGAATGAAACTGTCAGCTCCACGAAGCATCACCGGCTGTTGAGCGTGGCTCCTCGAGCGCCATTGGATCTCCGCGGTACGCGAGATGGCGTCTGGCAAGCCCCTCGATCACTTTCCCGCTCGTCGACTACTGAAGGGAAGCAAATCTTTGGGATACTTCGGATAAAGTACAAGGCGCACCTCAAGCGCTTCGGACGGCACACTGGGCGAAGGCGCAATTAAGTGATCAGATGCATGTCAGCAAAGTGCGGAATGTCGAGGCCGCACAGCAACAAACCGGCATGGGCCGTATCTGCGCGACCAACCCATCCCCCTCCTCGCCAGCCTTATCTGTGAGACCTGCATCGGCGAGCTCGTTGCTACGTTCCATTGTGTGTGTGCTGTGGTATGCTCTGCAGAGAGCTTACCGATGGGCTTGCATTGCCAATTGTCGTAGACATACACAGCAAACCATGCCGCTCACTCGCAAACGGGAATGGGCAAGTAAGGCTACAAGCCGATTCTCCCCATGCCACTGTTCGCGAGAATGTGCACCAAAGGCGTTCCCGCCGAGACCCGCTTGCAGGGCTGCGTCCATGCGCATTTACCCAATGTCGCCCTTCGGCAAATTCACGATGCTGACATGGGAACGGGGGGAGGGACAGGATTGCGATGCACCTGGCGAGTATACTGCGTGCAAAACTCTCTGCACGTGCAGTTATCCCGCGGTGTGGGAACAAGAGAGTGGACCAGCGGCTGATGGGTGATCACGAACGCGATGAGCATTGGCCGGCTGACGTTACCGGGGGCTTGGGAGCTCCCAGAAAGAAAAGAAGCTTTTGGCACCTTCGGCGACAATCGCAATGACGCGAACGCGACGGGAGGAGTCGCTGCTGACTGATGCTGGAACCCGTCGGCTCCACCGAGAGTTGTATTGGTCAGTGTTGATTTTGCTCGCCGATCGTCCGTCCGTCGGGGCCACGGCAACAAGTGAACCGTGCGGGTAGTTCGGAAGGGGAAGGAGGACGAGTGGGCCAGGGGGTCCATCGGCAGGAAATAGTCAGGACCGCGAAAGACGCCGAACTCCCTTTCCCTCTTAAATCCGGACCATCGTCAAACCCGGGGATACCTTTGGACGACACGGGACCATCTCGCGAGCCGCGTTTTCTTTCCCACGTTTCTCTACGGAGAGAATCGGGCCAGGAGATGGCACGGGGTCCAACCCCCCCCCAGGCCGGGACGAAAAGCTTCAGGAACCTATCAGACAAGGTATGGATGCAAACGCCGTATTCCGCCGTAACTGCTGTGGATACCGTGCCTCGGAATCCATGGAGTCGCGGGCTCATGTGCAAATCGTGGGGTTTTGTTCTTGGTTTCCGCCAGGCACAGCCGCCCCCAAATCCCGCATCTCTGGAAAGCCAAAATTCCATGTTGGTCACGCGCGTAAACCGGGCGGTCTGATCCACCATCCCGGCCTCCGCTCGGCTGTCACACTGGGTGCACCACCGAATTACGGGTACAGCAGAAACGAACACCACCCCCCAACGTGTAACCGTGGGTGGCTTGGGCTTGGATCTTCTCACGAGAGACTGGGACGGCAGGCTGGGATGTCGTCAATTGGCACGGATTCCTTCTGGAACGGGGACGGGATTGGCCGAACCGCTTTCGCGATGAAAGCAATAGAGAGAGAGAAACGACCGAAAGGGGAGAATGGATTACGACATGGTTGGCATGCATGCCGCAAGCCACGTTCGATGATGCCGTTGATTCTTACACGTCGACGCATACGTAGCAATAGGCGGACAGACTGGCAGACTGGCCGATGGCTCATATCGACTCAATGGCCGTCGCACGTTTCTGGCTGATGCATGTTCGACGCGGCAGGCTGGCCGAATCGGGATAGTCGAGGGGGTGTGCGCAATGTTTTCTGAAACCGCCCGCCCCTGCCAACTCTGTCGCCCAGATGGCGGATGACTGATGAGCAATCCTGATTGATGATGAGTGCGTTTTCCTTGTGCGAGCTGTCCCATTGCTCCGTGCCCGATCGCGGTGCCGATGGGCCCCGAGACGCTAGTTGAGGTTCGGACGGCCAAAACCCATCATCCCAAGAGGCTTCATTTCGGCATGGGCAGAGTCGGAGAAAGATTGACGGTGCCAGTCGAGCTTTTGTCATCACTTGACAGCTTCCGTGCGGGCCAACCTTTCGAGATCCTTGGTTTTTCGGTATCGTCACCAGGGAAACGGGAGAAGCCGGCGGCCCATCAATGACTGTTCCTGATGCTCGATTGAGATGCTGCTCGACGCCTTACCTGGCCGGCCGCAGCGATTGACGCAAAGAAGCTTTGATGGGTAGTATCCTCAATTGGGCGACCATCAGGCTTTGCGACGGCGTGTCTTTGCTGCGGCGCCCCGTCGCCAGGGCAATCGTTTTTCGCGAAGGGCCGGGTGGGTACGAAAAAGCCGATTCATCATGACCCTGTGGCTGGGGCCCGGTCCAGGCACCAGTCGTAAAGACGGGCTACTCCCGGGTGTCACGCCCAACGCGGAGCGGAGAGTCTCCTGTAAGCTGTGCCTGGGGAGCGAGAGCGAGAGAGTGGGCTGCTACGTTGCCTTCAGCCCTACAAATGAAATGGGCTCGCGGTCATTCGTAAATCCGTACGGCTTTACTGCGTGTCGCTCGCAAGGGGCTATGATTGGCGCGTGTCCGAAGAATCCAAAGGAAAGCCAGCCAGCTGGTTACGCAGCTAATCAGCGCTCACCCCGTCTCGTCGCAGGCTCGCACTCGCAGCCCCAGGGCATTTGGAACGGAGCCGACGGGCGGACGAGGCGGTGCAAGCTATGCTATGCTGTGCTGTGCTGCGCTAATGGTCCTCCTCGGCGCCGTGTGTTGAGCCGGGGGTTGAGGTAGCAACCGCTCTCGGTCTGCTCGCTCACCTGTCCACGTACTGGGGAAGCCAGTCAGGCACCGGTATTGTCCCGAACGGGGAAAGACAGCGACATCAGATCAGGGGGACGTCTCGCAGCCTTGGCCCGGGGCGAGCAATTGGGTTGGCGATTGTGGGTCAATCTTGGGAGGGTATTGGCATGGCATTGGCATTGGCATTGGCATTTGAGGCCCGTCCTTGTATTTTCGCTTGCTGGCCTCAGCTTGTCGCAGATGCTCGTGTGCGAGTTACAGCTGCTTCGGTGGAAAGCACTTTCTGTGTGTGCGTGCGCGTGTGCAACAGAGATATGACGGGGGTGGTACTGAGGCCGGGATGAAAGCATAACCCCATGTGCGTAACGGAGGGCCTTGGGTGTCCACGACACCCGTCAGGCGTGTCGGATGAAATTGAGCCAACATTTGATGACGCGCCTGACGACCTGACGGAGATTCGTGG
This sequence comes from Colletotrichum coccodes, assembly GCA_020466075.1. Taxonomy (NCBI): domain Eukaryota; kingdom Fungi; phylum Ascomycota; class Sordariomycetes; order Glomerellales; family Glomerellaceae; genus Colletotrichum; species Colletotrichum coccodes. The sequence continues at coordinate 6,019 of JAIMZG010001258.1, forward strand.
GCTGTAGACGCCGGGCCGCAGTCGCAGTGGTGGTGGTAATGATTAATCGACGGACGGTGGTCGGTGCGGACTTATGCTACCCCCAGTGTCCCGTCACGTCTTCGGGCGGTGATGGGTCATGGGGGGTGAGCCACGGTGTAGAGTTTGGCTGGTCGACTTTGATGGAACTGATTACAGAGAACAGCGAGCGCAGGCTGACAAACGTCGACGATTATCCCATCAACCTAATCCCAATGTGACTCGAAGGGGTTAGGAGGTGACGGGCTTAAGGGGTACGTACCCGGTCCGCCATTAGTCGTTCTTTCCGCCGAGTGCGTCAGACACGATGCTTAGAATTGGAGATTCGAGGCTAGTGGCACGGCAGCGCGCAGCGCGCACCGCACACCGCACCGGCAACGTAGGTAAGCTGGAAAGTCCGAACACCACCCGCGCCAGCGAAGACGGGACGCCTGGGCGGAGGCTCGGGAAGCACCCTCGGCCATGCTGATGACAAACGCCGTCCAAAGTCCACGACCCGCTGTCCACAATCCTGGTGCGTGTGCGATGAGTCTTCCGCCTTTCCAGCGTCCCGTCCATCCACACCCCCACCCCGGTCCCCTGGGCAGGTCATTCACCCCTGCACCAGCACCGGGCCTCGCACACCCCTCCCCCCCCTTGTCACCGCTCCTCCTTGTCTTTTCTTCTCTCCGAGCCCGACAAGTCCAGGTCAGCGAGCAAGTGGAGGAACCCAAGTTAAAAGAAAAGTGTTTCCCTTTCCCAACCACATCTGGAAATCTCATCAACCAGCCTCAGCTTCACAGACTCACAGACAGATCAAAAGACGGGTATACCATTCCAAGAAGAAACTTGACTGCTATATAACAACCATCCACCTTGTCTCTCCCCGCTTTCCCAAGCAAGCACACCCGACTCGCCTCACCTCGAGATTATCAAAGCATCGCAGACCAGACCAAGCAAGCTAGCCCAGGCATCCCTGCACCACCCATCAACCGTCAACCGGCCCCCCGATCTCGCTTTGAGTCATAGCAGCCAAAATCGCGACATATCAGTCACCGTCGGTGCACAGTCACACAAAATGTCGACAACAACCACCGCTACCCGCCTTCCTTCGCACACACAACAACGCTCTTCCTCTTCACCACTCCACCTCGCCGTCCAGAAGAAGAAGATGAGCATCACCCAGACCTACTACCTCGCCCACAAGGCCCGGGCCAAGCTCTCCTCGGAGGCGGCCCGCGCCGACCACGACCTCCGCCTCCTCGTCGGCCACGCCAACCTCCTCGACTCCCTGATGCTCGAGCTCGCCGACGCCGAGCGGGAACAAGAAAGCTGGTTCAACCAATCCGTCCGCGGAGCCACCAAGAGCGAGGAGCGCCACGTGCAATGGGCCGACTCTGTCGTCGAGGACCCCGAGGATGACTGGCACGCCGACGACGCCTCCGACTCGGACGACTCCGCTTCGGACTCCTCCGACGATGACTACGACGACGAGGACATCGAGATGGCCGACACCGTCTCCCTCCGCCGCATGCCCTCCGCCGCCCCGGCATCACCAAGGACGGCCACCGTCGAGGTGTCGGAAGACTACGACATGGAGGAGGAGGACGACCTCGAGGAGGACTACGCCCAGCTCGAGCTCGTCCGCACACCGTCCCACTCCAGCAGCAGCTCACCACCCGAGCTCGAGCACGACTCCGACATCTCAGACGACGAGTCGATGCCCCCATCGCCGCCAAACGCAGTGCTCGCCTTCTCCGAGAAGGAAGCCAAGGAAGAGATCTCCCAACAGTCACAGAACGCCGACGACTCCTTGTACTCGGAAGTTCTACCTGCCGCCACGGAATTCGGCGAGGCTCGTGACCGCCATCTCGGTGTACTAAACCCTCACACCTGAGCGCGGCCTCACACTCCTTCGTCTCTTCTTTGGCTTAACAGCGAGCGTTTGCATATTACGGCGTTTCTCCTACCGATACCAAAACAACGGCACGGGTTACGATTATGGGTTTTACAACACGACAGCGATGTCACCACTCAGGATTCCCATCTCTTCTCTTTTCTTTTTCTCTCACGTTGCAACGAGAAAGCAAGGCACGGATGTGGATCACATCCGGAGGGCCTTGATGGATAATGGACGGTTATTGGGGATTACACTTCTCTTCTGCTGCCGCTCCCCGGCTCCCTATCGTGGAGTTCTGTGGTTGAGTGGTACAGCCCTGTGTTACAGACAAATAGATACCAGCGCCGCCGGGGGGGCCGACAACGGTGCCCCCCCTGAAAAGCGAGCCCAGAACAGAAATCAATTGAAACAAGCTTCAAAATGAACCCCCTTTCCCATCTTTGCATCCGTATTTGCACACACGTGAGGAGGTCATGATTGCATCATCTGCTCCTCGATCGCCCATCTCTGCGGTCGAAACTGGCTGACGAGTCATTTAGGCAGTCCACATGATTCAGCAGAGACAGACAATGCGCCGCAGCGTGAAAAAACCAACACACCTCCAGGTACCAGATGCGCGCCCTGCGATCTCGGTAGATCGGCGTCGCTCGACTTCCGTCCTCCCTCGCTTACCTCATTCGAAGACAACAACAGAGTCCACGACTCCGCAACTGGACCAGTTCCGCCCGCCAATCTATCGACACGCCCCATCGGCGCCTTGGCACTACGCCCTTCGCTGCCGTAGCCGTATCGCGGACGAATCACGAAGAAGACCGCCGTGGGATTTTCGGACTTTGGCGGTGTGTTTTAACTCCCTTCCCCTTTCTCCCGAGGGGTGTCGGATTTTGCACCTCAAGGGCTGCCTGGAGGGCATTGTTGTTCGACTAGTGCACCGCACCAGGCACCCGAGCCAACTGCACAAAAAATGTCACCGACAATAGTCACCGGCGATTTGGCATGGTTTACGGATGCGACCCTGTGTCGCGGCCGACCATCTCAGTCGGGTTGTGGACGGGAGAGATTGAGGCAGTGAGCAAGGCGACGATGACGAAGACGACGACGACGGCGGCTTCAATTCCCAAAGTGGTCGACTCCGACCAAGTCAATCAGATCAGTCGCCTCGGGACCAGCGCAAGAAAACTAACATAAAAAATAAAAAAACCACGAACCAAGCATGGCGCAGCTGGGCGGGACGTCGAAAAGGACGGTTACGACGATACGAAGCCGACATGCGAAAAACAGGCGTGCATCCGCGCAATCGTGCGCGGGGTGCGCGGCCTCAACAGCAAATGCGAGTTGCCGAGGGAGCGGCAGACACACCCGCCAGTCATCACTCTCCCCCCTTGCTGGTCCGGGCTCCCACAGGGCGTGCGCGCGGACGGACGAATCCCGCCCGACTGGAGACGGCGAGCCAAAAGAAGCTAAACGATGGCCAAGAAGCCAAACTGGCTCTTGATTGTCCCAAAAACGGCCCAAGGGCGGGCTTACGCAAGCAATGCCAGAGGACGCCCAAAGACGAGCATCGCAACGACTGGCACTCGTTCGACGTCCCTTTCCCTCCTTCGCTCCCTAGGGGGCCGACTGCTACGGCGCTGCGGTGACCGCTTGGGCCTCCAGGCCACCACGTGTACTCCGCCTCTCCCCTTGGGCCCATGTCATTTTCTCCAGGCCGAAGCGACCATCCCGGCGGGCACGAGGGCGCAGCACGCAGTGAGATCTCGTTCCAGATTGGAGATTGGCAGATTAAGGATGGAAGACGGGAGATGGGAATGGCATGATGGTTGGGGCTTGGCTTTGCTCGCCTCGTCCGTGTTGCAACTTACGAGTGTGTCCCGGGGCCCTGGCCAGTCGTCCGTCGTAACCGGCTGAAGAAAGGAGATTGGGGCCCCCGGCAGCTGCTGTCAGATTGTCGAATTTGGCTGGCAGCTTGTTGTCGCTGGACAACGCATCGTTCCGCGTTTGCTGACGCCAGACCGGCTACCTGGACTTTTCAAAATCTCGCTGTGAGGCTGTTGCGGATTGTCCGACTGCCAGCGACAGGCTCGGTCCAAATTGGAGGTTAGAGTTTGCCCGTTGGAAATGATTCATCCGGTGTGCAGACCACATACCACCGACCAGCAACGTTCCGATCTCGCTCTGCAACGGCCGGCACAAACATCGTGGAGCCGAACGGCCGACGATGAAGAGGGATGGACGACGCCGTGGGAGGCTGTCGGTCCATTCTCTGCCGCCGCCGCCGCCGCCGGCGGGCGCCTTAGCCGATCCGCCAACGTCGCAACCAGACCATCAACGCATGCCGCCTTTTCGCTCGCCAGTCTCGGCAACGAGCTTGGAAGCCTGTACGGGATGGCTCCGAGGGGAAGTGCAGTGACAGACAGCACAGCGATGTTTCACCTGATGCGCCTTCCCGATCGAGGCCCTCGATTCCCGCGCGGGGTTCAAATGGCAGAAAGACCAAAAGGCGGACATGGCTCGGTTGCTGCACACGCAATCACACCGGAACCGAGTCAACAAGTCTCGGCAAGGGAAGTTCCCTTCACCAAAGACGATGCGCCTAGAGCCTAGACCGGTGCGCCACCCAACAAGCTCGCGACCGTCGGGTCCCACGATGCGTTTTGTGGTTATGTCCCCCCCCCCCCCCCTCGCCTGACCGCTCCCCGCCCGTTTCTTCTTTTCGCCAGCCCTGCCGTTTGCGAAAAACAGAGAGGAAATTTCCCGCCTTGGTTGTCTATCGTGGAGTTTCCCAGTTGCTGTTGAGGGACTCGACATGGTAAAAAGCAGGGCGGTGAAGGGGGGCCTTGGACGGCTAGACAAGCATAACGGGAAATTAACCCAACCTCGTTGCCGAGTTGCATGAGTTTGCTGTCTTGCCCTGTAAAAGAGCGTGCAGCTGACACGTTCACGCCTTTGCTCGCTCGCCCCCCGGATGAGACACACTGGAGCCTTTTCAGAGGGGGGGGGGGCGTGGGGTGCAATCTGGACCCTATCTGCCTTGCTTGGTCGTCGATCATCTGAGGCTACACTGGGGATTTTGTGCAATGGCACGGGCCAACCACCAGGTCATCCGCGAATGATGTGTGTCTCGCGCACGCAATCCCAATCGCAATAGCGAGGGGTTATTGCCTGCTGCGGCAGCTGTTCACTATGGTTCAACGGCGATGCGACAGTTCGACGAGGGGGACGATGGGGAATGCTGAGGTCATGATGGCGATTCCTCAACCCCGCCGGGGGACATCGTTATCAATGGAGTTGTGGCTTGCGGCTGCCGGCCGGGCGGGACGTGATCTTCGGGCGCGCATCAATCATGTCATCTACCCCACAGGCCTCGTCGCGCGTTGTGCTACCCGCTCGACTATCGCTGATGATCAGTTTGATAAGAGCACGTCGTATGGACCCCGATTAGCCAGATCGTCTCCTGTCCCACGTCTCGACTCTGTTGATTACGGAAGCTGCTCGGGGGCTCTCAGCCGCCGACCCCATCGTTCTCTGACATCCACGGATCCACGTATCCACGTATGCGGCGGTGCACAAAGGGCTGGACTCGGCTCGGCTGTGAGGGAAGCCTCGACGTGAGTCTCTTTCGGCACGGCGGGGACGCGGCGGGAATACTGCGGGGGTGGGCTGTCAACTTTTGCAGGCGAGGGGGGGCCAGGGGGATTTGCGGCAGAGTCGCAGGAGAGGGGGGATCTCAAAGATCATGGATACTTCTGACGCAAAACTTTTGTCAAAAAGGTCAAGGGAAGCGAACAAGTCTCCGCTTCGGAGGCTTTTGACTCACAGCGAAGCAACTTTGGTGGGGGGGCGCCTGAAATCTCACGATAATAGTTGTCTGCCGCACGCGGACGCGTTGCTCTCCACCGCGAGCGCAAAGTGCCTGCTTGGCTCTGGAGTTAATCTCAAATCCCTAAGTCCAGAACCGACCGGGTCCGAAGTGTATGGGTCTCCTTTTCCAGGGGAGGGGTGTGCTTAGAATGGGAGCCCACAAAGGTGCGTGCGGGTTGACAAATTGTGCAAGCCGACTGGGCTCGATCTCGTAAGCCGAGGCCGAGACGGGACGCAATTATTCATCGAGTCTCACGCGTGGACGCGGACGAGTTCCACACCTTTCCGCTCGCTGTTGAGCAGGCTTGGAAATCAACCAAAACCGAAGCAACCTCCCCCCCCCCTTGAAAACGTGCAAACGCAAGCAGCGGGCCGCGTCTGTAGGCTACGGCCCACAGGGGCTTTCCCGCGGGACCAACGCGCTGGGCCTTCGAGACCGAGTTCACCGAGGGGGCTTCGTGGCTCTCGCGGGCTGCCGTGGCGGATTCGTCAGGTCGGTTTCGACTCCGTCGAGGGGACTGGGCCGTTCCCCGGTGAAGCCATCGTCGGCAGCAGTCTCCCTTGGCGAGGCGCGCGCTGGGCCGGGTGGTCTCGTCGGGCCGCCGTCGTTGAGATTTTGTGCGCTCGCGATCCGAGGCTTGCCTACCGCTCGAGTGATGTTTCAAAACGGCCCGCGCATCCCAAACGGGACCGCATCACGAAGCAGACCAGCAGCGCCTGCGACACACCTGCTGTGCCTCGTCCTGAGCAATGGTGAGAAATCCCCCCCCACCCGTCTCACCTCGGCACCGAGAGTCTCCACACCGAGCCGTCTGGAGACGTGCGAGCGTGTATGTGTGTCTGTGTGTGTGATCCAACCAGGCGGGTTCGCATCCCACTCACACGACGAGACCGGGTGGGAAACAAGAGTTGGCCCGTGGCCGTCCGGGTTCCTGGCATGGTTGCTGGCTGATGCGGCCTGCATGTCTCTCTCCCTCTCTCTCTCACTCTCTCATAGGAAAGTTTTAGGTTCGGAGGAAAACCGCGGGCGAGGAGGTGTCGCCCAAACGAAACATCTCCCAACGGGGTGTCATCCGAACCGAAACAGTGCGTCCCAGGGGACGGGATGATGGGTGGTCCGGACGCGCGCCTGACTGGACGAACGTGACGTTGACGACCTGACGTGCGTCCCATGATGGGGCAGCTCACCATGTCTTCAACTCTACAGAACAACCACAGCTCTGCAACTCTAAAAAGGTTACTTGTTGGTCCAGGTGTGCGGCGCGCGCGCTCTCGCATTCGCTCTGGGTCCCGCGGGCGAACGCCCAGCGCCGAGCGTGTAGGGGCGTGGACCACGAAGGACCACGCGGAGGGCGGAGCGGAGTTTGCAGGTGCTCCAACCCCGACGTGTGGACAGAGAGGGAAAGAGAATCAGAGAAGCTTGGTCCCCGTCGTCGGTTTCGTCCAGCACCGCTTACCTTGGCCTATTCCCCCCCTTGGCTCTACTCTGGACCTCTGGCCGCTAGCCAGAGGGAGTGAAAGAAGAGGCCGAGTACAGTACGCGGGTTCATAAGCGGCGCCGCACGGAATCCCGGCTCTTCGGGGAGATGCCAAAGTCCGGATGACGACCAACCACACGCCTGCGCCCCATAATTTAGACGTTCACGCCCCTCCATGGCGCCATCCCCGCGGGTTCCGTCCTGGACCCCTAAAACGATGAAGTCATTCGTTTGACCATCTCTCGACGGGACGAGACAGATCCGTTCGGACGGCGTGGCTTCCTTGCCGCGGGGAGTCGCGGGCTCTCTGGAGATGACGCCGTCATGATTCACGACGACGGGAGCCTGGGTGATCGGCGACGGGGGTCGCAGAAGGACGGGGGCAGCTCGGCGGGCCTGGCTTGGCTTGACGTTGGGATCGGGGCCGCGCATCGACGTGGCTGTCTCGACGGCCGCGGTGATCGGTCGCGCTGCTCTTCCGCCGAGGTTCGTGTCCCGTCAGGGTCGTCCTCCCCGTCCGAGCGAGATTCGACACCTGTTCGTAAAAGTTTGTGGTGTTCTGGTATCTCGGCTGTTCGGCCGAGCGGCGGGCTGTGTGGCCGGTATGCAGGTGCCGCGCTAGGCACGAGCGCGCGCGACAGTCCCGGGCCCCCCTCTTGCCATCAGGTGCGAGAGCGGAAGTTGTGAGGTCCGGTTTTCGTCGGCGGTGGGCTCCGGTCCAGCACGACTTTACCCGAGGAGTGGAGACATCGGGGCCGGATGTCACAGCCACCAGCGGACACCCCGGGCTTGCGCTGAAGTGTTTCCGTTGTCTCGCGTATCTCGGCTCTTGCGTCAAGACGAATTCGAGGCTCATGCAATCCCAGAGCGCGGTTACTCGGTACACGGCGTGTTCCTCCTCGGCCTTGTGCTGGACCGTCGTCTTCTATCTCCCCCCGCCTGTTGCGGCAACCATTCGTTTGGTGTTTCAAGTCACAGGCTGGAACGGGCCTCCGAGGGCCAAGTGCCACAAAATGGACAGTAAAATTGTGTAGTACATAACTCTCGACCACATGCTTCTCTACTCCAATGCCCTGGCAAGATCTCTCAATGAGTCGATTGTGCGACGTGAGGACGAGACGTATTCCTTTCTCCACGAACTAGCCTCGTGGCATGTACCTCTGCTAGATGCGTTGTAAACCAAGCATCAAGGGGCCGTCTTCGTCGAGTTCCTTCATCCTCGTCCTTCCCACATGCCCCATCGGCTCGATCCCTTATTCCGATTGATCGTTCTAAATAAACACACACGCAAGGTTGTATTGCGTTGATACGAGCACGGGGTAATTCTCGTCGGACGTCGGCATTCTCCCTCTTACTACCTGCTTGGAGAGCTCTGTTCCTATCGTCAGCTCTCCTCCATCAACGTATGTCTGTCCTAGAACATCCAGCACTCCGAGAGTCTCAAGGTGGGTTGGCCCGAGACGAGTTTCGCACCCGGCTAGCAATCTTTGAACACGTTAGTTGCTCCATCAAACCGACTACCTCGTCGTATGCTTCAGCGAGCAGAACCTGGGCTCTCATTCGCTGTGAGTGCTCTGCAACATCCAAACAGCTCTGCCGCGCCAAAAGTATGCCTCCAAGGATGCCAATCGCTTTCACATACGTCTGTCACAGCTGTATACGTACGCAAGACTGTTTCGAAATGTGAATATCAGGGTGGCATCTTGCCCACGTAACCGCTCTTTCATCGAGACAAGCTGCCGGAGAAATACGATGGGCCTCTGCGACATGGCCGGCCCATAGGTACCAGTTAGCAAAGGCACCATGCGCCGAGAGCAGGAGATCGTCCTTTTCGTGCACTGTATTTCGCATGTACGACACCGCCCGTTCCAGGGTGTTTGTACCCTCTGTCGCTGTACCGCTTCCAGAGTGCGCAATTGCTAGTTCAAGTTGCGCAATCAGCGAGCCCTTGTCTGTTTCACTTTACGTCCGTTGTTTTGCTGCTACGACTTGCTTGGAGACCTTGATCGCCTCGTTGTGCCTCCCGCCCTCTACTAGACACCTTGCTGTCAGTTTGCCCAGGATGCACGCTTCTTCGGATTCGAAAAGCTTCTCCACCTGAGCTCAGTACTATAAGAGAGTGCGTGAGATATTCGCTCCATAAACAACAGTTCCGCGGTTCACCTGTTGGGAAAACCCCTCCAAGCCCTTGTATCGCTTTTAGTCTTGTGCGGTTGGCTCTCTCCTGTCCTTGATTGTCGACCCAATTCCTCGCGGTCAGGTCGAACAAGCTATGCATGTCTTACGTGATCATGTCGTCTCGCTCGACGATAAAGCGTAGCCGAGAAGTATTACAATGGCGCATGTCAGGTGCTCCTCGAGTTTGTAGCCGGGGTGCGTCGCGAGCGGAGTTCGCAGGCCTCTGTGTCCGTCGCTGACGGCCTCCTTTTCGGATTGACCCATCAAGTCGAACGGCATGATGCGGTGAACCTGGCCCGAAGAGATATATTAGAATAGGGCGCACTGTGAGCGCTCTTACATCTTCGACGCGCCCGGGAAATCGCAAGTGGATATGGGCGCCGTCCTTGTCCTCCAAGCTCTCGTATTTAGTACCTTACAGACGAGGGCCCAGGAGAGAACCCGACGACGAGGACGGCAAGGGAGACAGGAAAGGTACGGAGGGGAGAGAAAGAAGGGATGCTATAAAAAAGGTGGCAAGGGGAACGCTGGAACCACTATATGTCGCTGCAAGTGAAGTCTTGAAGTTGCTTTCATATGGCATCTGTGCTTCCGACCGCCACCTCTACCACGCACCTACGGATTGCGATCTTGCACTGCGAGACTGGATCGAACGAATTTGAACGTGCTCGCACTAGTGAAACATGAATCAGGGCCTTTGCTCCCGGGTTAACTGCCTATGGTCTCATATCAATACAGATACCACAAGGCTCAGCTCATACCGAAGTTGACATTGCCACCGGAACCGCTGAGGTTGTTCCCTCCGCAGTCGAGCGTAATAGAACCCCCGCAGACGAAGTTATTGTACTGATGGCCCTGTCCGCCCAGCCCTATCGTCTGGGCCGCATGAATTCCTTCGGGCTCGACTTCCGAGTCCTCGATGGATGGCTCGGTCTTGGAAAGTAGATCTAGAGCCTTCGACATGACGTCCACGTCGCCGCGTCGACCGAAGACCTTGCTCATTGCCAATGACTTGACGTGATCCAAGGGGACTTCCGTCAGGCTCTCGACCTTGTGCGCCCTCGTGCCGCGTAGCGCTTCCCGGTACCAGGCGCGGCCCTGGTCCAAGTCTTGGCGGCGTCCCGGTCTTCTTTGCATCTCCTCTCAAGTTTGTCAAGTATTCTCTTCAACGTCTTGGCCTTTCCCTCGCAACTTTGGACAGTTTCGAGGATCGCTGGCCTCCCTGGGCGTCGATGGCAGCCGACTGGAGTCTCCATTGCGTGTTTTCGAGAACATGTTGTGCCAGGAGCAATTGCGTCTTGGCCTCATCGAACGCCTTCGGGAGGTCTTGGATGTTGCCAATGGTGTCGTGAGATCTGGAGAGAGCTACGACAATTGCGAGCACGGAGGCGGTGGTTCTCAGGGGATCGATTTTCGTCGGCCGCGGCGTCAATTGTACGCAGCTTGCCGACCTCGGATTGAGGACTCGACCGCCTCCGGTATCTTTGGGCCGGATCAGGACGGGGAATGTCGAGCTTGTGGTCTCCTGCAATGACCGGAATGGTGCAATAGAGTTATCGTCCGGTGCCAGAGCCCAGGCCCATGGCTGCTCCGGTAGCAAGGGCGCTGTTCTAGCGGCTATGCTGAGGCCAAGGGGTGAGAATGGCTTCCTGGGAGGCAGACGGCAAAGACACACACCACAACTACGGCGTCTGCTTTAGAGGTGTTGCAGGTTGACTTGGACATTGCACATTCTGTGGTATTGTTTTAATGATGCTTATTGAGTCCTTACCTTATCTGAAGTGACGCAAACAGCAGCGGATTTGTGCTCGTAGGCTCCTCGGGCATCAAATGGTTGAAATGCTACTTTACAATCTATAGGTTTCCGGGTTTAACAGCTGGGCTACTCTATGTCGTCACCATTATATCTCTTTGCTTGCGGACACTAAATCACCTCCGCGCCTCTGACCCGTCCAGCTCCGCAGCGTAGAAATGCCGCGGCTCCTGCGCGTCCATCTCGGGTGGCTGCATCGTCTTGGGCACGTCGGGCGCTGAGTACGGCGAGGGATCCCGATACTCCCCGTGTAGCTCGGACGGCGCCACGGTCGTCGACGGCGGCGGGCCCGGGGAGTACGCCTGCTCCATGCCGCGGTGATGGGCCGGCGCTTCGGCGGCGCCGCCAGCGTCCTCGGTCGGAACCGGCTTGTGCTTCCGCCGTCTCACGAGGCAAAAGGCGGCCAGGCCGATCAGGGCGACTCCTACAACGCCTCCAACGACACCACCTGCGATCGCGCCGGTGTTGGTGGAGCTGGATCCGGAGTCGTCGGAGCCGAGGCTGGAACCCGAGCCGGAGCCGGAGCCGGAGTTCGAGCCGGAGGTACCGGAGTTCATGAGCGCCTCCACTCCTTCAGAGTATTCGACACTAGCGAGGTTTCTTTGTTCCGTTAGCAAAACAGTTCTGTATAGAAGAGCGGGTGCATACTTACCCTCCCTCGTACCAAGCCTTAATAGCCTCTGGCGAGTCGTAGCTTGAGGCACCGGCATCGTACTCGTCCTTCCACTTCAGATCCGTCAGGTCGAAAACGCCCACCCCCTGAGGAAAAGTGTCCGGATCGCGGAAAAAGTTCGTCGAGTTATCGTTCCACTTCATCCGGTCAATGCCCCCAAAGGTGACCATTTGGCGCTGGCCAGCGGTGATGCAAGCCATGCAATCCCGCGGCGAGCTGGGCGTGTAATTCGCCTTCTTCCAGACGAACCCTGGGAGCGATAGAACGTGGACCTCGTCGTAGGTCTCCCTGTTTGCCATGTTGGTGCCGCCGAAAACGAATCTAAGAAACATGTCAGCATGCTGCGGCCAAGACCACCCGATGGAGCCCTCGTCTACGTACATCTCGTAAGTGTTGTTCTGACTTTGCGCGCCGACCGTGCAGTGCCACATGCGGGCGCCAGGGGCGTTCCCGCTAGTCTTTTGGGAGTACCACTTCTTCGTCGCGGGGTCCATAAAGTTGATCTTCCCGAAGTCAAGCCAGCCCACGTTGCTGTTGCTCTGCCCGCTTCCAATGACGTGAGACCTCCCGCCAAAGATCATGATCAGACCGTTGGGCCCGTAGTTGGGAACGTAGTGCGCGCTGCCTCCAGCCAAAGTACCGTATGTGGAGTAGGGGGCCTCGGTATGGTTCGTCCACGCCTGATCCGTTGCCGTGTAGTTGAACTGCAAGAAGCCCGGCACGGGGCCTTCGGGGTTCGGGTCGGACTTCGCATCCGAGTAGCCACCAAAGTAGAAGCCCGAGTCGGGGGTGCTAACGTAGGCGCCGCCCTGGGAGCGGGTGAGCTGGGTGAAGAAGTCGTTGCCGGGTTTCAGTTCGGTGCTCCACGAGCCGCCTCCACTGCCGTCGGCGCCGAACTTCCAGAGCCGCGCGGCGGGAGGGTCGGCGGTATAAGACGCGAAACCTCCCCAGATGTAGAACGAGTTCGTCGAGTTGTCGGTGAAGACTGCCTGCCTCATCATGTTCTGGGCGCCCTTTTGGGTCTGCTTGATCTCCACCTCGGCGGGCTTCCAGGACTTGGAGAGATCGATTGAGAGGGTGCTGGACAGTGGCGTAGATGGTTTTGAGGTGTTCTTCCCGCCATCGATGTGCTGAGACACCTCTCCTCCGTCAAAGTAGGCCCAGTCGCCGAGGACGGAAGCTGGACACGGTCAATCACCTTCCTTGACCGGGTTCTTGGTGTGGACAGGGTAATGCTTACCCCGAGCGAAGACTCGTCTCAGGTAGTTGTCTACCGAGGGAACGTCTAGTGCATCGGCATCATCGGCGCCGCAAACGTTCAAAAGCTGGGCGAGGGCAAACAGCACCGTCAGCCGTGACCGCGACACCATCGTGGGCAGTCGGGCGTGAGACGAGACCTGGAACGAGGTCCGGTGTTGCTTCGCGACAAACCACTAGGATGTATCGCAGCGCATCCGGTCAATAACACTGGTTTCGGCTGTATCGTGCTCGAAGACGTCCTTCGGACCAACTCGTCATAAATCGCCGAGTTGCCTTCCAAAGCCGCGTCAATTCATCCTTTATGGCGATCGCGGGGGGATCGAGCGGAAGATTTGGAACGACGGAGGGCAGGACGGACGGGAAGGAGTACGAGACAACAAGCCCGAGTCTTGCATGGCCAGGTAGGATTGGGGGGAAAATGTACTATTGCCGTAGGACTCATGGATCCGCTTCGAGTTAAGGATTGACCGTCAGTCCAACAAACCCCTGATCCGACAGTCCACTTTCGCGTAGGATGGGGGTGCCGATCCGTGGCATCGATCATGGCTTCCGGCACGGATACAACGTCTGAACTGGCGTGTTGCTTCTCTTGGCAATCACTGCCATGGGGCGTCGAGCATTAGCGCTTACATGGACCGCTGTCGACGTGTCTCCCATTGGCGGTGTGCTGTTCGGGGGTTGTTATTCAGGGAAATTTGGAGCCCACCCGGCTGCATCTAAAGCCTTCAGCCTTGCCAGTGGGAGGTGCATGCTGTCCGCCCGTCGTTATTGGCCATTCGCGTCATTCGTTTGGGGGCCGCGGTGAAGGGACTCCGGAACGAACTGCAGAGGTACTCGAAACCGGTGGTGCAACGAAGACTCGGGTCGAAGTCAAGGAACCAACTACTTTGGATTTCCAGAGCCGGACACCTGCATGTCAACTCCGAGAAACAGACCAAGAACACAGAGGGCGATATTCGCTCAGCGATCAATCTGATGAGAGAGTTCCGGCAACGCAGAGCGCATTGAGGTGATCCGGGTCTCGCTCCATAGGACGGCCCTGAGCCAGTTCCAGATGGGGCTGGCTAAGCATCAGGCAACCGCTAGACATTGTGATCGTCTGTCTAACTTGCCGTGTAACTGGCCATGCCGAACTTGTTCCACTTGGAATGGGTATTCGGACGGCAAAGAAAACATAAAAAGAGTCCGCTTGGAAGACCTGGGCCTTGGAGGATGCAGAATGTAGAAAGCTTCGCGTCGTCGTCGTTGCAGGCCGCACCTCAGCTTCAAAAGCACGGGACACACAGGGGAACTGGAAGACTGGGTCCTCCGCTCGGGGGGGAGGGATTGGAGCTAGGCCGCCCGCCCCCCTCCGTGCCTGGCATTAGCTAATATCCGGCTACAATCCCGAGGTATCCCGTGCATGCCGGAGCTAGGACGTCATTACAAACCACCCGCGGGAGCAATTTTCTCGCCGCATCTCACCCGACCCCATCGCGGCGCCCGAATACCGCACCTATCTCGGTGACCGATTGCGCCGACGATCCCTCTTTTTTCGCTCCGACACCTGCGAGTCGAAGCTTCCCACTACTCAAAGCAAAGCCGGCAACCAGGCTAAACAATGAACGGCATCACCCGCAACGTGACGCTCGCGGCGCGCAAGCAGCTATCCGCTGCAAGCTTCGTCTGCCGTACCTGCCGCCAGCAGCAACAGCGCCGGCAGTACTCGAGCAACATCTCCCCGCCGCCGCCCGCACCGCCCGCAGCCGGCTACGCGGCCCTCTCCTCGCGACGCCTCATCTCCGTCGCCGGCCCCGACGCCGCAAAGTTCCTGCAGGGCGTCATCACGGGCAACATCGCGTCCAAGGAGGCTCGTGCGCGGCGGACGGGCTTCTACGCCGCGTTCCTCACCGCCACTGGCCGCGTGCTGCACGACGTCTTCGTCTACCCGGACGTCGCCGGCCTCGGTGGCCCCGCCGCGGCGGAGTCGGAACAGGCCGGCACTAGGTTCCTGGTTGAGGTCGACGCGAACGAGGCCGAGAGGCTGGCGAAGCATATCAAGCGGTACAAGCTGAGGGCCAAGCTCACTGTGCGGCTGCTCGCGGCGGACGAGGCGACGGTATGGCACGCCTGGGACGACAGCGGAAAGCCGGTCACGACGGATGCCGCGTTGCTGAGCACCATCACCAAGGATCCGAGAACACCGGGGTTGGGGTACCGCTTGGTGCAGGGCAAAGACGCGCCGCCGCCGTTGGATCTCGACGCGACGGCAGAGGACCACTATACCATCAGACGATACATGCAGGGCGTCGCCGAGGGACAGGACGAGATCGTCAGGGAGCACGCACTGCCTCAGGAGACGAACATGGACTACATGAATGGAATCGACTATCACAAGGGCTGCTACGTGGGACAGGAGCTTACGATCCGGACGAAGCATCGCGGAGTGGTGCGTAAGAGGGTGCTACCTTGCATGATTTACGACGTGGATAGGGCAGCCCCCCAGACGCTGCAGTACCGACCAGAGCAGGACGCGAATCACGGCCCCGAGGGCTTGCCCGCGGAGACGATCCCGCGGGACACGAGCATCGGCAGGTCTGGCAAAAGGGGGAGAAGCGCGGGCAAGTGGCTCAAGGGCATCGGAAACATTGGCTTGGGACTCTGCCGTCTGGAAATCATGACGGACGTTGTCCTGCCTGGCGAGACCGCCGCTTCGACCTTTGACCCCGCCAACGAGTTCCTGTTGCAGTGGGGCGAGGAGGATAAGAGCAACGCAGTGAAGATCAAGGCATTCGTGCCGGAATGGTTGAGGAACGGGTTGAACGAGGCATCTGCACAGTAGAAAGTCAGTGCCTATCTTGTTGTAGAACAAAGAAAAGGGGTATAATTGTATAGTCAGGCCGCGGCTGCCTCTTCCATCGTTGCACCAACACCCGCCGTCGCTTTTTCGCCGCTTTTTCGCATCGTTCCTGTCGCCACCTCTCCTGTCGCCATTCCGCCTGCTGCCGTCTCCTTTGGTTGTTCAGTCTGCACGATTCGGGTCCAGGGCCCTGAGTGCCTCGTATCTTTTCTTGACCTCTTCCTCCGTCGCCAGCCCAGCCTCGGCGGCCTTTTTGGCTTCCTTGAGTCTCTGTGCTGCGCTCATCCGAGCCTTGAGGTCCTCCCATTTCACCGGCGCCTTTGGGGCCGGAGCCGGTGTCGGTGCTGAGGTGTTCGCCGCGCTCGGTGCCGCGACGGAATCGGCGCCACCGACCGCACCGCCCTTCCGCTTCGCCTTCTTCTCGGCCTTGAGCCGTTTTTTCTCGTCAAGCCGCTTTTGCAACTCGGCCAGCTTTTCGTCGTATTCATCGGGCTCTCTCTCTCTTTCTAACCGCTCGAGGTTCTCCCTCTTGAACCTCTCCGCCTCCTCGGCCATGCGCCGCCGTCCCTCCTCGGCCAGTCGCGCCCTCTCGCGCTCGAGTTCGCGCGCACGCTCCTCTTCGGCGAGCTTCTGTCTCTTCCCCTCCTGCTCTGCGGCTTCGAGCTCGTCAATCAGGCGCTTGCGCTGCCCCTGGACGCGGTCGCGCTCGGCTTTGCGCAGGAGGACGGCCTTACGGGCGTTGTCGTAGGCGGCACGGGCGGCGGCGTCGAGCAGTATATCGCGCGCCGTCTCGATGAGTTCCCACTTCTCGGGGTCGAAGGCGTCCTTGAGCTTGTCGGGGTGGTAGTTGAGCGACTGTTTACGCCACGCGCGCCGGATCTCCTTCTCTTCGGTTGTGGTGGTGTCGATCTGCAGCAGTCCGTAGAGGTCGACATTGTTGGACGAGTACTCCTGCGCTTTCGCGAGGAGGTCTTTGTTGCTATCCATTTCCGGCATTCGCAAATTCGCGTATGGTGAGTGTTAGTGTTTGGTAGGATGCGAGATACTAAGTTGAAGATTTGCATGTGGAAGGGCTGCTGCCAAGGTGGTAGGAGATGTCTGTCTGCCACCAGAGAGCAGGTGGCACTGAACCAACGCGGGAAAAAGTGGGGGTGAGAGCTACGTCCTGACAGAAACTAAGCGGCAATCGCGCACGCTCAGGTGAGCTTCGCACTTCAACTTTACACTGTCGTCGTCCTCTCTACTAATACCTTTGTTTTTCTCTTGTGAGGTTTCCTACAAGGTAAGCCAAGGAATGCAGAGATTTTGAGGGAGAAAACCATGAATAGGGATCACAATCTTCCTCTACTTTCCTGCTCGCTTTTCAGTCTGTAGCTCGTCACCACTTTTTCTTGTTACTGTTCTCTCTGATGCCTCGGGCTGCATTGTCACGGCGAATAAAGGCGAGCCGATAAACGTTGGCTTGCACCGTCTCTTTCCCGCTTCTCATCGTCCGCTTGGCATGTTGAATCTTACGTCCGTACAACCCGCACCTCACTCCATTTTGCCCACTTGCCGTGGCGCGGCGATTCGGATCTTGGTACCACATGGCATCTTCAACCGTTCTCCAGGTATTCGGAATTGGCGGTGGACTCTATCTCTGATCCCCTAGGTTTTGTTCTCTTTTTGAAGGTATCCATCCCCTCCCCGTTGCCCCTCTCCGCTCCCGTTCAACGGCCGTCTCACCTCCCGCTGTCTGCGCCTGTGAGACATCTCTCACGCGAGAAACACCATTGACAGAGGGCGAAGATGCGGTCTGGACGGGTGCTCAAGCGGGAGGTTCTCATTTACCACGGAATTTTACGACTCTGATAGCATGTGTTTGATTCCCTTCGCTCACGAGCAAAGAATACTACGCTGCCAGCGGAAATCCGCATGGCTTTTTCAACAGGCGTTGCTGGGTTGCCTGTCGCCTTTGTTCACTTCCACGAGTTCAACCTCCATGGCTTAGCCCAGTGCGACCGAGTCTCTTTTCTCACTTGCATTGCGGCTATTGGGGGAATCGCAGCTAACTCGACTCGTCTCGAAGGAACAATCCCTTGACCAAAGCAAAAGACACGCGATACACCGTCCGCAACAGCTCATTCGAATCCCCTCATCACCGCGCCACACTGCGAAGTCGTCTTCTTTCAAGGGCCGTGCTCGCGGATGTCGGGGGGCTCTTGTTCGGCATCGGACTTCTCGTGGCGACTCTGACGCTCTCGACTAGTTCGTCGCTCTTTGTGACTTGAATCACAGCGAGGACGCAAGGTTCCGCCATGCGTCTACTCACTGCCTTTTCATCGACGTACCTGGAAGGTCTCTGGACGGATGCTCAGTTAATCTCCTATGTCCGTCGGCGTCAGTATAATGTCCACTTATGTCTCTCTCACAACGAACTTGTCGATTACCGTTCTCGGCCTTGAAGCCACGGTGGACCTTTCACCGTAAAGCGCCTGGCCTTGCATGGCCTGGTGCAGAGTTCCGAAGGCTCGAAACCCCGGTTTTCGACCTCCTGTGAAGTGCTCCGTGTCTTGAAGTGAGACAGATTGACGCTTAACCGTCCGCCGGGCGATGTGACGAAGATACAGGCATTGGGATGGCCAAGCGTTCTCACCTTGTTCAACTTGCCCGGTTTTGGGGGTGGCGATAGCCGTCAGGTCAATGGGATGATTCTACATAGTTACAGGCACCCATTTGCCTCAAAGCCCTGGATGAGCTCGAGAGGTCGGGCAAGCGTTTGACTCCCGTGGCGATGCAAACCCAACGAAATGGTATGACCGCTGATGGAGTTTTTCGAAACGAACTACGAGGCCTCGACCAAGACGTTACTGGGTACGAAAGACGAGGAGAGAAGGCGCTCTGCACACAGAACTGGGACTGCCTGAACCTTGGGTCCAGGACGTCAAAGGCCTCTGAGCAGCGCTAGGGCTTCGGGGACCAAGAGTGCTCCGATCGAGGGCCGGAAACGGCTAACCGTGCCGAGCAGGTGGCCGGCCGGAAACGACTACGACGATTCCGGACGGATGCCACATGGCTTTGCGAGATGTCGGCAGCTTGGCCGGAGGTTTAGTCCATAGGGGTCCTAGTCCTCCATGTATGTTTTCGGGCCCTACACCGACACAGCGCCTTGAGATTGCCCAGAGATTTGGCCCTGTAACAAGATGTCTTACAGCATCGCCGGAGTTGGCATGGCCGCTGGAGAGGATCACGCCCGAAACATGCCGTAGACGGGCGCAAGTTTGCATTCCTCTTCTGACATGGGACAGATGGCAGGAGTTTCAGCGTTCCCCACGAGCCTGCCTCTCCCACCGGCCTCAGTTGGCTGCGTTTTCCTCCCACTCCACCACTTCAAGTCTGGAACATTGCCAGCCACCAGGGCGCCTTCCTAATGTCCTCCCGTAGTTGGCCACACAGCACACTGGCTCTCTTTCTTGGAACGGGCGCTGACAGATGTGAACCTTGGCCCATACCCTAATCGGCCGGGTCGACGGCAGACACCAGTGACTGAGCAAGGCCTCAGGTCGGTCTCGCTTTCAGCGCCACAATCGGCCATGTTCGATTGTCAACCCAAACCAAACCCTCGGTAGCGCGCGCCGCTGCCTGAGAGGTGGGATGAACTCGCCGGCGCTGTTCTCCGGTCCCGATTCTTTTCCCAGCTGGCTGGTCCCAACGGACAGGACTTTCCCCCTTTGCACGTTTTGTCTCATGGCTTGTGCCCCCAGGAACCTGCGCGCCATGCCCCCTTCCGGCCATCTCGCACCGCCGCGGACGGCAAAGGTCAGGGGTGCGCATCGTGCTAGCTCCGACACCACGCTTCTCGTCAAGCCATCGCCCTGGCCTCCTAGTTCCCATATAATCCGTTGCTCATTCCTCGTCGGTCTCGAATCTCCAACTTGCGAAAGACGCTCAAACTCGGGAGGCTAGACCATACACACGCAGCCAGGTCCGACTATCAGCTTCGAAAACACCGGCATCGCAGACCGGACGTCTTCACTTGTGGATGCGAGCCTCGACAGATACAGACATTTACCGCATGACTTCGGTTCCCTAGACTCCTAGCTACCTTGGCCCGTTGAACCACAATGTCGCCTACCCAAGTCATGACCAGGCCCTGCCGCTCAACCTTCCAAATGGACGGAACCCCAGAGACGTACTTCATGAGATACCTCGGAGCAGGTCAGCATTACCAACTACCATCCGACTCCCAGCATGTTCTAACACCTTTCCAGCCGCGCTCCCCTCTCCACCAGTCGAATCCTTGCCGACCAAGTCAGAACTTCTCGAGCTCTGCAACTCGGTACGGACGTCCCTTCGACTAGAGAGGAGCCTTGGGCCGCACGCAGACAGGATTCAAGGGCTCTTAGAGACGGCGCTCAAGGAGGAACTGCGACACGCCCCTCCCTCGACTTCGAGACACTGCAGCACGCTCGTCTAGACAAGCTCCTCTCCGACATTCTCGAACCCGCCAACCGCCCGTCCCCGCTGCCCCTCCGCTTCCGTGCCGATATGGCTGTGGCCGAGAGCCTCCAGAAGATGTGGAGGGCCCGCTTCCGCGAGCAGTACTTCGCTGTCGACCAGGTGCGCCAGCGCAGCCTATCTGTCGCCGGTGAGATGCGCGACATCCACTTCGTCGCTGCCGGCAATGACCCTCTTGAGTCTTGGACCGTACGCAACAGCTGCGGCGACCTGATCTCGGACCTTGAGGTCAACCAGCAGTTCGAGCCCGGCCAGTGAGTCGCTTAGCTGCTCCTTCTTTCGTACAGGAATACTAACCACCTATAGCTGGTGGCTGAACCTAGCCTGCGCCCACCGGGACGGTATCCTCGGTACCGCAGTCGAGAAACCCACCAAGGGCAAATACGGGATTACTGCCCTTCCCCTCCTGACTGGCCGCGAAGAGCATGTCCGCGGCAGCCTCTACCGATACGTCCGTGAAGGACGTCTCTCCGACATGCACGTCTCCCTCCTTACTCAAGTCGGCACTCAAATTCGCATCCTCAGGGGCTATCGCCTCAAGAGCACCCAGGCTCCTGAAGCCGGTGTGCGCTATGACGGACTGTAAGTACAGCTTCGCGCTTTGGTCTATCCGGACTTATCTGACAGAATCATAGTTATACCATCCGCCAATACGGCAACAAGCTGGATGCCACCACTGACAAGTACCGCCTCGAGCTCCTCCTGGAGCGCGTCGGCGGCCAGAGGAGCCTCGAGCAGGTGCAGCAGGCCCCGAGGCCATCCCAGATGGATGACTGGCAGACTTTTAAGAAGGTCGAGGCTGAGATGGTTCGCCAGCGCAAGGGCGACGACGGCTTGCTTGACTTCAGGATGCGCAAGGAGGAGGAGCGCATTGACCGCGAGCATTGGAGGCGTGCGAGCGAGTTCCGAGCCTCGCTTGGCCAGGAGGGCTGCGGGCTTGGCTTGATCATGCCTGTCTGATGCAAGAGGTGGGATTGGCGGAGAGCGGCAGCTACGAAATGGTGCGGTACGACTCCTTTGAATGACTTCTAGAGATACCCTGTACTACCTACCACTACTACTACTACTACTACTACTACTACTACTACTACTACTACTACTACTACTACTACTACTACTACTACTACTACTACTACTACTACTACTACTACTACTACTACTACTACTACTACTACTACTACTACTACTACTACTACTACTACTACTACTACTACTACTACTAACTACTACTACTCTAACTACTATC
>JAIMZG010001261.1:0-45964 GCA_020466075.1 Colletotrichum coccodes
TTTTTTTCGGTTCGGCGCACACGACCGCCCGCGGGGGGGGGTGCTGACGTAAGTCGTTAGAGTGGGACGTTATGTGGTGGGACGTTTTCTGGAGGCGGTCGAATCTGTCGGAACTCGGACTTCAGTATCTCCGGCCTTGTTCGTCTTCGATGAGGCAGACAGATGCCTACACATAGCTAGTCAGCGCACAGACACTACTAATGGAACGTCTGTCACGTGGGAGATTGCTGACTGGGAACTGGCCGGGCCTCCGTAGCCTAGTCAAAATTTCTTCTGAAGGTCCTCAAAGGCTCAGCTAACGTGCAGAATCCACTGCTCAGAAATCCAGGCCGGAACGTCATTCGATTTCATAGCCGGCATTTGTCAAGGTAGCCTCCACTCTCCAATCGTTCGTCGCACCCAGTGTTTTGTTATTGCAGACTTGCGTCTCACTCGTACAATCTCACGATGCCTCAGACACGAGCAGGACGAGTTGAGATGAGGCGTGGTGGCTGTGCGCCGAGCCTAAAATTCCGATGGAAGCTATTCGCGAAAACGCGGAAGCCTCAGGCCGTTGGCTGCGACACCGAGCCATCAAAAATCCAGAGCCAAACGGAGGCCTGATTGGTTAATGGAAGCTGCTGCCCTCAATTTGCAGCTCTGAATCACCTTGATTGGCTGACACGCTGCTCGAACAGACGTGGACCCGTCTCTCTGTGCTATGCCACATTTGTCTCATCAAGACCCACATCAGTGTCATGATTGGTGTAGAGGGCACATTTATCCCTGTCATATGCCCTGACCAGGGTAAACTGTCGAGCTGGACTGGGATCAGCTCGACTTGGCGGGTTCCTACAAATAAGAAGTGGCCCCGAATCCAGATTCTTCGCGCTTTTTGATGCAAAAAAGTCCTGGAAAATTCCAAAGAAGCTCACAGTCATCTGATCTGTCACGAGACCTGCCTGCCTGCAACCAGACACCGTGACGGACAGTGCATTGGTTATTCTTGAGCTTCCCATTTCCCGGTACGTACCGATTTGTTTCTTGTCGCATCCGAACCTCTAGCCCAATTTCTCCTGCTGCCACCATCAACGCGACGCTTCGTATTCATCGCGTGCGCGTCGTGCTCCTGTCGGTGCTAGCGTTTGCGTCTTCATCCACACCTTCCCTCTCCTTCGTCTCTTTCGAGGACGGACAGCGTTGGTCCTGCTTCTCCCGAGTGAGGCTTGATCATATGCGCGAACCACAGTTATTGCATTTGGATCATGTTGTGTATATTCAGAAATGAGAAAACATGTTACTCCACGCCAGACCTGCACCTCCCACGAACTGAATGTTGCTGTCCGCTTTGCCGCTTGGAACCCATCTCGATGACTGGCATTTGTTCCATTGGCTCAGTCGCGCATCATGTTCACCTCATCACTCCACCAGCCTCACTCACCTCTTAGACGATCGACGAGCTCAGCCACAGCTGTCCTATTCCGCAAGACCGATACTGACCTCGCTGTATCTAGATATCGCAACGGTAGACCGGACAGAAAAGAACGCGAGAACATCCCCGATCGCTTCGGGTGAGTTTATGCTCTGTTTTGCTCGACCGGTTCCCATGCTCTCCCAACGTCCGCCCAACACAGCTTCCCGTCTCGCATCACACATTCAATATTTCCACCCGTCCAGGGTCCACATCGCATCCGGGGCCCAGTCACATTTCCCAGCCTCGCGCCTTTAGTCTCAGAGCCAGGAGCAAAGACATCACCTTATTGGCCAGCGCCTCCACAGCGTGCATAAATATGCATTTTTTATGTCACCCTCTGACCCCCTCCCCCCGGTTCGCCTCTTCTCATTCAACTTGCGCTTCCAACCATTTCCTCGCAAATTCACGATCTCTTCCCTCTTTTTCCCAAGTCCTCCCTCCTCCTCTCGGACCTGCCCGACCGTCTCACCTCTCTGGTCGGTTTCCCTACTACCACCGACCACCCACACCCCCAGCCGTCGATCACCCAGACGCACTGACCATCTCTCTCTGACCTCTTCCCGCCTCCTCCCTCTCAGTGTCTGCGTTGTCTCTTACTGCCCAACGCGCGCCACTATTTGGTTTTTCTGCCACTGTTCTCAGGCCGCACCCCTTCTGAAGCAGTCGCCAGTCGCGATTGCTCGCTCTCGTCCCTTCTCCCCGATAAGGCCAGATAACCGGCTCTCCGGGGACCACCCTCCCAAGCTCTCCCACGCCCGCCCTTTCTCATAAATAGCACGCGCCGCCATCTCGGCCATAAACCACTGACGTGCACGCGATTCCCTCCGCTCAGGTCCCTCCACCTTCCACCTTCCCACCACCCGCGACGCGACACGGCCGGATTAACCATTTCACCTCACACCCATCTCGTCGCATCGTCGCCGCAACCGACGATCGCCTCAACCCGCGACGCCGCGATATAATCAATTGCGCACTACTTTCCACCGTCGGCGCATTCGCAAATTCTCTCCCGGACTTTCTCGCAATCATCCCGACCCTTGCATCCCCCGGTAACTGTGTTGTCGCGGTTGCTTGCGCGCGCAGTCACGAATTGCAGCTTCCTTCCCTTTACGACGCAGCTTCCTTGCGACTGCACCTGCCCCGCCAGTGCCTTCTGCATCACCACAGCTCCTCGACGTGACCGTTCCTGCCCCCGCGCCTGACTCTCCGATTCCGCCTTTTTCGCGGCTTCGCGCACGACTACAAACTCCCACCTAACCCCAAACCGCCGAAGACGAACGCGCTGTCCCATTCTCTACTCGCCAACAGCATCATCCATCTACACCTCGCCATCGCCGTCATCCTCAAATCACCTGCGCGCGCCGCTACTTTCATGTCGCGTCGCGCACAGTAATTCCGCCCTTACCGCAATTACCACATGGCAGTCATGGCGTCACCTCAGTCAGAACGCGCCATCTCGGATCAGAAGCCTGCCGAGTCTACACCAGCCAAGGAGGAGAGCAAGCCCGAGAGTAACGGGTAAGTTTTATCCATGTTTGGTGTATTGTTTGTGTTTGTCGCAATGTGGTTTGCGCTTGCTATCTCACGCGTTCCCCTTTCGCCAATGCGTCCGAGTCGCTGACACGATGTCTTGTAGACAATCTTCACCTGCCGACAACACCGCCGATAAGCCCGAGAAGTCGCCTACACTGAATGGCGATGGCAAGCATGATGGCGAGTCAAAGGCATCGACTGATGCGGACGTGGTTGTGTCAAAGGACAAGGACACTGAAGTGAGCGCGTCCGCCAAGGGCTCACCCAAGAATACCGAGCAGTCGCTCGAAAAGCCCAAGTCGGCAGAGCCCGAGGAGCGGGCGAAGGATGCAGCAAAGGCATCGAGCAAGTCTGCGAGCCCCACTTCCCTTGAGCCGTCCAAGGATGCCGACATGACCGACGCACCCGAGGAAAAATTGGCAAAGAAGTCGGATGAGAAGACAGATGAGAAGACAGATGACAAGAGAGACGAAAAGTCGGCCGAAAAGACCGCCGAAGCTTCTGAGCCTGCCAAGAGCGCAACGGAGCCGAAGGATGTCGAGATGACCCACGGCGAGGATAAGGTCAACGGGACGAAGAAGGGAGACTTATCGCCCGCTACCACGGCTGCGGCTGGACAAGAGGTAGATCTCCAACCGGAAAGCTTGTCGCAACTGGCTATTGACAGTGATAAGGACAAGTCTTCGAAGCCTGCGGATGCCGATGTTCCCATGACCGAGGCTCCGCCAGCGGCAAGCAAGGTCTCCCGCGAAAGGGAGGACGACGTCGATGTTGAGCCTGCCCCCAAGCGTGCAAAGACCGATTCGAACGACGGGGCTTCGGCCTTGAGTGCTGTCGAGTCAACGGTGGAGGTGAAGCCGCAAGGTGCGCAGGACGATTTGGCCAAGGGTGAATCTGCTCTCGACGACCTCCCCCTTTGGAACGACCCTGAGCGCGACCCCAAACCCCTTACATCTCATCAAACGCGCGAGTTCCGCAAGGTGCTGGCTGGCGTGAAAAAGACCAAGCATGGCGCCCACTTCAAGGACGCTGTCGTCAAGATGTGGCCCAGTCTTGCTGATAGCTATGTCATGCGCGTCAATAACCCCATGGACATTGGTGAGCTTGAGCGAAACCTCCGAGACAACAAGTACGGCACCTTGCGTCAGTTCAAGGATGACCTGGGCAAGATCTACAAGAATTCGGTCATTTTCAACGGCGTCAACAACGAGATCACATTCGCTGCACTCAGCGTCGTGAAGCTTGCCTGGACACGTGTCTGTGATATTCCCTCTGCCGAACCGGCAAAATCGAAGCCAGTGCCCAAGCCCTCACGCCACTCCGAGTCTCGAACTTCCGCTCCCCCGCCTCCGGTCCGCAGACAGCCTAGCATCCCCGCTGCGAGTCCTCCAGCGAAGGCCGAAACCGAGGCCTATGCAGTTCCTCCCGGAGGCGTTCCGCAGGTTCGTCGTGCCTCGACGCACAATGACTTGGATCGGCCCAAACGTGCCATACAACCCACCAAGAATCGCGACCCAGACTATTCCGCAAAGAACTTTAACCGAAAGAAGCTGCCCATCGAGCTTCAGTTTGCCTTTGAAGTTCTCAGCGAGTTGATGGACCCTAAGAACGCCCATTGCAACTTCCCGTTTCTCAACCCGGTCGACCCCGTGGCACTCGCAATTCCCACGTACTTCACCATCATCAAGCGACCCATGGACTTGGGTACGATTATGGGCAAACTCAAAAACTACGACTACCAGAGCGTCAAGGAATTCCAGACAGACATCAAGCAAGTATTCAAGAACTGCTACAAGTTCAACCAACCGGGCCAGCCCGTCTATGAACAAGGGCAGCAACTTGAGCTCATCTTCAGGAGCCTATGGTCGAAGAAGGAGCAGTGGATCGCCAAGCACACTCCTGTCAAGCCTGCTTCTGATGGTTCAAGTCGTGAAAGTGAAGAGGAAGCTGAGGAAGAAGAGGAGGAGGTGCCTGCCACGACAGTTGACAATGCGACCAACAAGACCATCCAGATGCTCGAGAAGCGCCTGGAAGAGGAGACGAAGAATCTGACGCAGCTTTACAAGACGGCCGACATCGCTAGTGACGCCATGATTGACCTCCAGCAATCCGTGATCAGCACAATCCGGTCGCGTATCTTGCAGGAGAAGCAGAACCTCGCGGCTCAGAAGCCGGCCAAGACCGCGAAGGCCAAGCCGCCGAAGCCGACCAAGCAGAAGACCCACAGCGCTCCCAGCAAGAAGACCGCCGCAGCTCCTGCCCCGAAGAAGAGCGGAGGTGGCAGTGTGCCTAAGAAGCCGAAGCAGCGCAACATGACACAGCCTGAAAAGGACGCCATCGCGAATGCTATTAACGATCTTGAGAGTCCGCACATTGAACGTGCAATCGACATTATCAAAAAAGACACTGGTCAATCGGTACGGAAACTACCTCTGTCGCTTGGACTTGGCTGACATTTTGTGCAGGAGAATAGCAGTGGAGAACTCGAGCTCGAGATCGACCAACTAACCAACGAGGCGCTTCACAAGCTGTGGGAACTCTGTAAGAAGGCGTTGCCCACCTTCGCCAATGGTATCGTCACTGCGCCGGCTCGCGAGGTATCACCTGTGAATAGCGCCCCCGCCAAGTCGTCGAGCAAGACCTCCAAGCCTAAAAAGAACAAACCCATGAACGCCCAGGAACAGGAAGCTCGCATCGCCGAGCTCGAGAGGCTCCGCAACATGTACGACGGCAACCCCCAAGGTGATCAAGAACGCCCTGGCAGCTCCGGCCGTGCGAATGAGGCTCCTGTTCATGATCATGACAGCGAGTCCTCGGACGACTCCGAAGAGGAGTAATGGCATGCTGTGCATTGGCTTATTTCGAGTCGCAGTTTTCCCAGGCAGGGGTTAAGGGGTCGGAGCGAGAGGATGACCCCGCTTGTTACCAGTGACGGGGTTTGGCTCTAGTAGCTCACTCAGGCAGTCCAAGGCGGGCCTAGTCCTGTTGTGAGGCTCGGCAGTACCCTTGGCTGACCTCTTTTCGGACTTTGGTCCCCACGGCCGTCGTTGCTTCGGTCTCACAAGCAACGGTCTCGCTGTTCAAGACACGAAGTACGTGGCGCCGGAGACAGGCTTGACCGGGCACCGCAGAGCGCACCTTGGTGAGGATGAGGAGAGCGTTGATTTGCGGGCGTTGTTACTGGATGCTCACGTAAGAAGGCATCGTTTTTTGCTAGCCAGCGGCGAATTAGGCGAAGGCTAGCACCCTTTGAGCTGTAGAATATGATGTATAATACTCTTCGCCTCATACTATGTGAGCCGTAATGTGCTAGTCTTCGTGGTATGAATGCTCTGCGGTGCCGAGTTGTATGCGTAACGTCTCGAATTGAGTAACGTCAGAGTCATTGCGAGTCCGAATGGTGGGAGTAGTGACTGTTTTGGGCAGTTTGTCTCGACGTGGATCATTGGCCTCTGCTACTGACGACCAAAGTCCGAGGTCCCTCGTTCGATTTGCGGATGTGTGTGGTCTGAGTCAGCCCCAGCCAGAGCTCCCAGCCTGTTTCACGGTGGTTGAATCAGCACTGGGCGAATACGGTATTTCCGGGTTCCTTTTGAGGGGAGCAGCAGTCGGACGGTAGGTATGGTGAGCATCGGATTGAATGCCACACAAATCATGAACGGCAGATGGGAGGTCGGGGTAGTCCATGTTCAAGATGGACGCCGTGATCAGGGTTGAGAAAGAAAGGGAGGTATCATCGACGACGGAGGACACGAGGGGTTTCGGGGGTCCCTGGATTCGAATGTGTCTTGGCGGCGCGACTAGCGCTGGAAACGCGTTATTGCCTGGCGGTTTACTCTCTTTTCGACGGATGTCCGGGTGGTTTCCTTCTGCTGCTGGGTACAGTGCAGAATTTGGCCACACAATGAATGGGTTGAGTCAATGGGAGAAAACGGGCCGACTAGTCCGGCTCCGGGGTGCGGTTGACATCTGGGAATGGGGCCGATCGGAGAGGGGTTCCGAGGATGTAAGTCTGCGTCAACGGACATCGCCTCGGACATAAGCATGGCTACCGTAGGTATCTGGACGGGCTCTCCTCCTAGCTGGAATGCACTCGATTTGCCTGATGAAATGCGGAAATGAATACTTATGGTCAAACCGTCTACGGCCTATGATTTGTTTGAAGAAATGTCGCACTACAGAGAGTATTTTATCCACATATCATTCTGGTGAGGCGTATCTGGCAGTATGATAACCTCCGGTAATACATGCGTAACAAGGTCTTTGGCGGTAGATGTGGCATGTCTACCTTCGACCAACTTGATATCCTCGAGACCATCCCCACCCCGAGTCTTGGCTTGAAGCGACAGCGGCTCTTGCGTGCCGGCTGTCCCCCGCCAGCAGCATTCGCGCCTTCCTATTCAACAGTTGTCGTGATATTGCAGCGGGTTTCAACTGCAGTCGTTCTGGTGCGTTGGCAGTCAAAAAACTCGTCCGGGCTAGAGTACCTCCTCTTGGCGGATACTTGTTCAGTTCAACCCATGGCTCTTGCTCCTTGCTCGCCGCGAGAAACATCAAGTCCGTTTAAGCACACATCCCATCTAACGCACTGATCCCGCGCATGCTTTGCCATGGCAACAACTGCTACTTCACTTCATGGCACCGTCAAGCAGAGGAACATGGTGACTGCCGCGACAATCAACACCGTTCTTGCAGGCGGTGACCTGGGACGGCTGACAGGCTGGCCGCCAGTATGACTACCGGCTTGGGCTGTTGCCGTCGTCGTTGCGCTAACAGTTACTGTGACTGTGGTTTCTGCCGCAGGTACTGATCCATATTGTTAGTTGTCACATGCGCATGGAAATGCCAAGAGGCTTGCTTACATGGATAGGTGACGCGGTACCAGGTTAAAGGAAGGAGGTACGCCTCTGACATGGCGATGCAGAAGATGATACTGCGCGCATCGTTGTTACCTTGTGTCTGGAGCATGGTGATTGTCTCGCAGGTGTTACTCGGACCACTGCTTTAGCGTCAGTCCCTCATTGCTTGTCTTGGTGGACAGAATATCTCACCAGTCTGCCTGACCACTCGGCCCGATAGCGTAGTTGTTCAACGGCCCTCCACAGGACGTCGCCATGTGGCAGTAGGGGCTGTTTCGCGGACAGCAAACCCCAAACCTGTCGTCGGCTGCGAAGTAGTCCTGTGACGGACATGTTGCCGATACCCAGTTGTTGGACTGTGAGTACCAGCCGATGAAGTTCGTCCGGCCATCGGAAGACCTCGGTTCTCCCTGTCGGGCTCGCAGCAGTCTACGGAAGACATGGTCCGGGTTCGGGGCGGGGGTAATGCCGTGAAAGGGGGCCGAGGAGACGCGGGCGGGCGTGATATCACCCGAGAGTGCTCCGCCGGCTACTCCGACAGCAGCGATTCTCGCGATAATTAGCACTGGGGGGGTCAGCCCGAGCACTATGGCTGAGATATGCATCTCGAGAACACGGAAAACCGCTGCAGCCTCATTAGATATGGTCTGATGAAACGTCGCAGTCTGAGCATGCAAGTCAGAGCTGCGGACTGGTTAACGCTAGCAAGAAGAGAAGGGGTGAATGAAGGTTGTCCCCAACCACTGACGCCCGAAACGGGCATGAAAAGAAGGGGAAAGCAGAGCCTTTTTATTGTTTCTCATGACAAGCGCCGAGGACGATGTCGGATCAGCGGGACTTGCAGCAGGGATGCTCGTGCGACTCGTTTTGGGATGTGCTGGCCGGGCCTCGTGCTGCTCATACAGTATCGGCAGATAGCAAAGCGTGTGAACAGGAAACCTTTGACATCTTTCTTCGAGAGGTGTGCTGGATCTAGACTCGAGGGAGGTTTATGTTGTCTGTTCCGGGATAGGGCCTCTTGTGGCGGGCCGGCGGTTAAGAGCGAAGAGGGCTTACGGCTTGCAGGAGGCCGTGAGCCTGTCATTATGTGGCCATAAACCTAACACGTTGTAAAATGTTCCCGAAGCAGGCTAGAACTATTGGGGCTATTCGTCCGTGATATGAGGTGAGATGGAGGATCGTTGAATGTCCAAAAATAGGACCGCGGTTGTAGATGGAGTTGTTGGGAAAGTTTTCTATTAGCGTGACATTGATAGTCCTAGTCTTGAAGAGAGGGGCCTTCCCTTCGATGTTGTTGAGGTGTCAATTCCATATCTGGTTAAATCAACACGTCAGCAAGTATCTTGATCCAGCTCTTTGAAGCGAGATGGATAATTTGTGAAGGGATACCAGCATGAATAGGTCGTGAATCACACATCTGTTCTAGTGAGAAGGCGAAAATGAGGTGTTAGCCGAAGTTCGGACTGCATAATGATATTGCGCGTGAGTAATAGTGCTCCGACATCCGATACGGATTACTCATTCTGCCCTGTGCAAATGCTTGATGATCCGAACTTTCTTCTGAGGGTGGCAATATGACCACGGACCGAAACTCCCGGCTCTGACTGGCAAAGGCGGTAGAACGTCGACCAGACATTAGGGATAATAATGAGGATTATCCTCAAGTTGAGAAGACATTTAGATTCCGAGTCATTGCTTGGGAAGACGAACTCATTGTCTTTGTTGCACCCGAGGCGAAACGGTGAACTTCGTCCGTGCTCAGGGGACCGAGTGGCTGCTACCGCAGCCGAATCGGCAATATCCTCGATTGGTCTCCCATTGGATTCAATATGTACTCATCAGAAGTCGAGCTGATGATAAGGATGGAAAAAGCAACTGCACAACATGTGTTATAGCTTCGGAGTTTTGTGCTCTGCCGAGAGCGCTGTCGCGGCATCGTGCTCGAGCTAGGGCGCTCTGTGGCTACTTGCTCTTCAGTCCAGCCGCAGAATTCATCGTTTGTCATACTGTTACGTTTCCATACTACGTCAAACTGTCAATTGTGCGGCTATCTTGGTACGTAGTCTTGTACAGGTCACTGACGCGCGTCTCCTTCAATAGCAACTAGAAACGGATATTCTTATTCTTTCGGCAGGACCGAGTGACCATGAACCACCATCAACTCCCTATCCAATCATTACTCGACTAACACGTCTTTAGAAGAGCGTTTTCTCTTATCAATGTCAAAGAATTTGCTGATAGTCGCATGAAATTCTGTTACACGCACTGATCGGACCATGGTCGCTGTCCAACTTGTAGACTACAATATAACCGTCGTGAACTCTCTTACGCTGCCTGCCGCAATGCGAGTGAAAACTAGAGTCAATTCCATCATCAAATTCGATAGTCCTGTTCGTTTCATGATGTGGCAGAGGTAGCACTGTTCTAATCTGATGAACGCTTTGGGACGCGTGTTCTCCGACAAGGGATTATTGAACATGGAGTCAAGGCCAATTGACGAAGGGTTAAACCCATCACTGCTCTTGGCAAATAAACACACAGAAACTTACGTGATAGGCCTTGATTCATTGAGAGTGATGAACACATTAACTCCGGCGGCGTGCAACTTTTTCCGGCGCCAGTAGCCCCCGATGATCCCGACATCGGCATCTAGGGGCCGTGAAGTGGGGCCGACTCGGGGATTTCGCACCCGATCTTGTGTATTTTACCCTTTTCCGCGATTGCATCATTCAAGGTTTTCCCAAGACATCATCGACTGCAAAGCCGTCACTAGTACCTCACAAATTCTACGCTGTTTATGTGCGCCGCCATGATGAGGCTACCTTTATTCACTCAATCCATTGTGGATTCCGAAATACGGACTATTGAGATGCATACTTCGGGTGAGCCGGCACGCATTGTGTATGCCGGGTATCCCGACATCCCGTGAGTGACTGATACTTCGACCACCTTTCACCTCTAAAGTTTGCAGATATTGATGAGCATCGTGTAGCGGAACCCTCCTCGAGCAGCGCTCCCTTGCCCAATCTCAGTATGATCATGTTCGTCGCAGCATCGTCTACGAACCGCGCGGCCATCAAGACATGTATGGTGCCGTCTTGAGACCACATACAGAACTGGTCGACGCTGGGAAAGCTCACATGGGCGCGCTGTTCCTTACACATGAGGGATATGGTGTTATGTGCGGCCATGCTACCATCGCACTCGGCAGGTTCCTTGTCGACTGCACCGACGAGACAATCTTTCCGCGGCGCCAGGACCTTGAGTTTGACGAATACAACAAGCAAGTCGAAGTCCAGTTACATGCTCCTGTAGGACTTGTTCGTATAATAGTCCCCACCGTTCAAACGAACGGCACCTGGAAAACCGACACGAGCCGTCTGATCACCTTTCTCTCTATACCTACGTTTGCGACCGCGATCGATCTTGAGGTCCCGACACCTAAGTCGCTGCGCTGGCCTGAACTGAACGATAGCAAGGAGATAACGGTCGACATTGCCTTCGGCGGTGCATTCTACGCCGTCGTCACCGCCTCGTCTCTGGGGTTCTCTCCTTCACTTGCAAAACCAGACATTTCAGGACTGAGCAACGCCGCACAGAAGCTCAAAGAGGCATTCAATACGTCACCGTACCTTAGAGCCCGTTTGGTCAACCCCGATGTGGATAGCTTACAAAATTTGTACGGCGTTATGATTACAGATACAGGAAGTGATGACCAAGTTCCCACGGTACCGGGCTGCAAAGGGGCAGAGACCGGCCTCTATTTCTTTGGGGACCAGCAGATTGACCGCAGCCCGACAGGATCGGTTGTACAGGCTCGAGTTGCCTTGGCCGTTGCGAA
Organism: Colletotrichum coccodes; assembly: GCA_020466075.1. NCBI lineage: Eukaryota > Fungi > Ascomycota > Sordariomycetes > Glomerellales > Glomerellaceae > Colletotrichum > Colletotrichum coccodes. Next base: position 11,687 of record JAIMZG010001261.1, read on the forward strand.
AGGTCAGAGAAAGCTGGGCGAGTCCTGGACGTACCATAGTTTGGTTTCGAGAGCTATGGGGGGATGCAGAAGCGCCTTTGTTGGTACGCCCGTGGAAGAAGTTGAAATTGGTGGGGAAAAGGCTTGGAGGGTCCAGGTCAGTGGGCGTGCCTACCACACTGGCTCGAGTACGTTCGTGGTAGAAGAAGAGGACGAGGTTGGCAAGGGATTCTCGTTTCAGTCATTCGGCATATAGAACCATAGAAGGAAACTGTTAATCAAGCGTAGGCAGAACCTCTCGAAATGTACCCTTCGTATTTCCCAGCAGGCCAGCAGTCCTAAAGGCTATGGTGGAACCACAGTCTCAACAGCCTGTACGTAGATAAGTCTACTTCAAAAGTGATGGCAATGCATACAGGCATGAACTTAACTGGCAAAATCAAAAGTTCGACGTTGGCCTGATTCGAACAGACGCTCCCGAAGGAACAAGATTTCTAGTCTTGCGCATTAGACCACTCTGCCACAACGCCGTGGAGAACCCGCTTCATAGCGGGGTTGGAAATTTTCGCGACAATAGGCTGTCATGATGGTATGGTGGGGGACAACAAAAGCTGGGGCTTGAATGAGTCACTGTATCGTGGAATCAGTTGCATGTTCAATACCACATTAAGAGAGTCGACATTTTCGTTGAGGGTGGACTGATGTGGCCCAGAAAGGGGAGTTTTGTGGTTGCGAAACCTTGGACAAGAGCGGCTGTTGATTCGACGTTGAAAACTGAGCATGGGACAAAGATACCCAGGAACACAAACAACCATAGGTTTATAAGCGAACCGTTCTGTCTCTGACTATGTGAAGAACTCAGCAATGGCCTTGACAACATCGTCCGATGCCTGTTCCGGGATATAATGTCCAGACTCAACGCTGCTCCCCTTCACGGAGATCGTGTTGCTCGTGACCTTCTGCCACTCCTTAATGGCATCGAAACACTTCTCAATGACACCGTGGTTGCCCCAGAGCACCAGTAGCGGAGACTGGATCAACCTTCCAGCCTCTAAGTCCGCCTCGGCCTCCTCGAGGTCCAACGTCGCGCTGGCACGATAGTCGTTGCACATGGCGTGCACCGCTGCCGGCTGTTCCAGCACACTGGTATAGTACTCGAAGTTGTCCTTGTCGAATATCTCCAACGCCTTCAGTTGACGGCCCCCCATAAATAGTTCAGCAAAGTGCCTCGGAGACGCATTGATGAGATTTTCAGGCAAAGGCTCTTGCTGAATCAAGAAGAACCAGTGGAAGTACGCCTTGGCGAAGTCGAAATTCGTCGTCTTGTACATGACTAGCGTCGGGCAAATATCTAGGAAGATTGCCTTGCGCACGCGGTCCGGAAAGTCAACGCAGAGTTTATGTGCAACGCGCGCACCACGATCGTGCGCGCAGACGAAGAACGGCTTGTTGGCGTAACCGAGGTGATCCATTACGCTCACACAGTCGCGCGCCATCGCGCTCTTGGCGTACGAGGCCACATCTTCTGGTTTTGACGATTTACCGTAGCCGAGGATGTCGATGGTAATGACGGTGTATCGGTCGACGACTTGCTCAGCGACTCGGTGCCAGATGTGGTGGCTTTGGGGGAAGCCGTGGATCAGGAGGAGGGGAGGGAGTGAGGATGAAGAGTCTCCACTCTTGATGCCGTAGATCGTCACTTCGGGCGACTTTCGCGTGGTGGCCGTGAACGACTGGAAGCCTTCAAACATTGTGAAGTATTCTTCAGGGTGCGATCCAATTGGAGTTGAGGTGGACAGGTTATGTGCATATGGCTCGGCGAAAATACTAGACGTTTTCCTGGACTTATAAGATGACAGCATGCTCACGCCCTTCATGGATACATGCGGGAAATATTTCATGCGCACAGTGACGCAACTGCCCGCTTATAATACAATGGTCATATGAGCTCGAAGGGTGCACTTAACTCCGAATTCCCCGCCATCAAACTCCAAGTAGCAATGTAAGACAATCCTTTAGTTGTGATAGGCCTATCACCTCTGTGCCTAACCTCTTACAATCCATTCTCGTTAGCGGGGAAAAGAATTACCGCGGGATTTTGTGTTTCATAAAAACCCATCATGCCGAGGCTAAATGCTGAAGCGGCCTGCTCTTTCTTGTCCGAGCTAAGCTACACAATCTACCAACAGACACCAGACTGAGTGTGCCCGAAACTAGCAACGTCGTTCCACCCCGGACTCTTCTGCGTCTCGTTGAGGATGACGGTCGCGCAATGCTTGGCATGTTCCCAGGCGTGGACCACCATATCCGCCTTTGTGCCCAAGTTGAGCGAAGCCGCTGCCTGAAGAAGCAAGTACATGCAATGCGTCATGTGGTGGCCGACAGTAGTCCACGCCGGCGTCAGGACCTCGAGCTGGTTCAACTCGTTGTCCAGAATCTCATCCCCGGGCTTGCCATCATCGTCTCTGTAGAAGTGGAAGTCTGGTTCACCACCTAAAGCCTCGAAGACGGCATGTTTGGCATGCTCAAAGTCCGGTTGGCAAGCGGGCGACATCCATCTGTTATGAAGTTTGTCGAAGGAACAACCCCGCTGCTTAGCTTCAGCTATCGACTTGCCGCACCAAAAATGCCCCTCGGCGACCTCGGCTTTCTTCATCCACTTGAGAACATTCTCCGTGCCTTCGTCGGGTTGGGGGTAGTCCGCTGGAGACGTATGCCTCGAAGGGAACAGGAGCCACGATATTGACAATGCCGTGACCAGGGCCAGACAAGCCAACCGCCATTTCCAAACGCTGATCTTGGTTTTCCTTAACTCCCTGGCCAATGTATTCTCGAATGTTTTTCGTTCATTGGAATCGTCTAATGAAGCGTACTGCGGTCTAAAAGGCGGCCAGCTGATGGACCAGAAAGAATTCTCGTCCGTCTTCATGGTCATTTGTAGTGGTTCATTTTCTTCGGATAATCGGCGAGACGTAGGTTCGTTGAGGATAGTGAGGATTTCAATTTGGCCGGTAGAGTAGGTAACGGGAACGTAATTCTAGCAACGTGAGGCGATCGGGGGAGAGGGCCTCTAAATCAAGAGCTGACGTATCAACATACTTGCACCGGTTAGATCAAGACTTTGTTTTAGTGCAACTTGATGCCCACGGAAAGTAAGGCTCAAAAGTAGAGTATTGCCATGCCGACAGTTGACTTACTATCAATCATCTAACCCTCAGCCAGTTTCGAGCGACCGAACGGATTGGTTATCCCAAAGACCGAGGAGAGTTAATACTCGGAGAGAAAGACTGTATGAGCCCGCCTTAAAGCTTTAGCAAAATGCTCTGTACTTTCTTTCGTAATTGGATGCTGACAAACTAATGTAAAACGAACTCTATTTCTAAGGCAGCGAGTCATATCGACGTATGCAGGGTGCAAGCTCACCAACAAAGCTTTCGGACCGAACGATGGCGAAAGCCTCGGACCGAACGATGGCCCACCGCGACGGTATCAACACGCTTGTCTTTGCTCTCATAGCTGCCTCACGATCCATTCTGATAGAAAGTCAGCTTTGTTCTCAACGGCAAAGAAAAACAACCGACTTTAACCCTCGTCTAAAACGTTTCGCAACTATTAGATAATTGTCCTGCTTCGCCCTCACAATACCACGCTCCAAATATTGTTCCGGTTGTATCGCAGTGTGCCCCAAAGGGGCGGTACTGATAAGTCGATGTGAGAAGATCGTAGACGCCACAACCATATTTGAACCATAGTACAGGTATGACTCGAGACTAGGTGAAGTTTTAGTTCGAAACTTTGTAATCACTGGGATATCATCTACTTAGAGTCTCCAACGATTTGCCCTCCAAGAACACCAAGCCAGCCATTCCTCGCCAACGTACCTCCTCATGATGGAGAGCTTAAAGCGCCGCCGCCACATTCACCACTAGAATCCGATTCGAACCTCCTAACTCGCATAATGCCTGCCGCTATTGCCCGAGGTATCGGCCAAGTAAGCCGGAGGCGGCCCCAATTGCGTGCCATACCTGCTACCATAGGCCGTGCTGTACCTGCTAGCACCATAGTCGGGCCCGGGGAGTGAGCCCTCGCCGTATACAGTGTCGTTTCTAGGTTCTGCCCGGCCCTCGTTGGCGACGACGACATTCATGTATCGGTTGACGGACTCTGCCTCTCTCTTCCTTGATCTTTGCTTGCCGTAAATGACGAGGGAGGGGAAAATGATTATCATGACGACTATAGTGACGCCGAAGATGGCGGCCGTGTGTGAGTTCATGGGCTCGCTGGAGGCTCGCTTTGTGTAGGATCCGAAATGGTCCAAGGAAGCTTTACGCCGTTTGGACAGGCCGAAGGCGGTGCGAACTTCGTCTGGTAGTCGTATCACAGCCATTCTGTAGGAGTCGGTCATCAACGCTGCTCAGGCAGCGGGCGGCATTGAAAATCGCGAGATTGATAAATGTGTATACGTTCGCTGAGAAACTTGTAAGATCGCCTAGCGAGGCGACCGCAGTTATCTCAGGATAATGTAAATAAAGCTGACGATTTCAGCCCCTCGCCTCGAGATGAAAAATTCCAATACTTAAGGTTGGTTGTTTGCGTATTGCGCCGAAGTCCTTCGTCAGGCTGACTGTCTAAGCCTGTTAGGCTTTCAGTCACCACCTTACTCGGGCGAAAGCAGCCGCCCCAACACGGGGGGCGCTGGCCTGGGCTTGCAACGACGGCATCTCCAAATTGTTGTGGAATGATTTTTTGGGACTTTGGAGTTACACAACGGGAGTAAAGAGGCTCAGTGCGCTTACCGCCAACCGTAGTTTTGATGCCAGACACTCTTAACAGCCACTGCTCAATCCGACTTGCACTGCCTCAATCATGATGTCTGCCCAGACGGTAAGCTGGCTTCGCCAGTTTGACTACGGCCAAGTGCTTGCAAGGCCATAAATCCATCTTGATGGATGTTATTGGACAAATTGCATTTCCGAGCCGGCTGCCCATATTCAAGGCCGCGTCTACTGAGGTCATGCCACTGGCCAGGCCCCAACAACCGAGATATCACTTGTCAAAACGGGATTTGTCACCAAAAAGACCTCGTTTGACGATGTTGCACAAACTGAACCCTAATTAATAGGAAGAGTTGCGCTGCAAGCTATTCTCTGAAGCTTAGAACCAATGACCCGCTGCAGCTCATCGATGCATCAGGACCTTGTGGACCGAGGTCCCGGACCACGGAAAACCCAAGTTTCCCTTTTAGATTTCCAATTCCTCACCCTCCTTCAGCCCATGAATAAGCACACGAGGCCCCTTTGGAATGATCACTGGCCCAGTGATGCCCAGAGCTCTTGCCCTCGCATAGGCATAGCCCTCTTTATACAGCGAGATCCACGTGTCTGTTGTTTTGAAGAAAGCTCCATGCGTTCTCTCGCTCTGGTCCCAATACAGCCTTCTCAACCAAAGGTGGAGGTTAGGATAGTCGACCCGTATCGTGCCCAGGTTACACATGAAAACATGGAAATAAGCCGCATCAAATCGAACAATCGTCGGGAACAGACGGACGTCAGCTTCGGTGATGTGGTCGCCGAGGAGGAAAGGGCGATCCTTAAGAATGTCCTCTAATCGATCCAGGGATTTGAACAGGCTCTCAACATTTTCTTCGTACGCGGTCTGGGTGAACGCGAAGCCGCACTTGTACACGCCGTTGTTGACAGTATTATAGACCCAGTCGTTGATCTCATCGATGTCCTTCCGTAAAGACTCCGAGTAAAGCCCGCCGCCGGGTCTGCTGGCTTCACGATCGGATACAGGGATGAGGTGGTCGAACTCGCCATACAACATACGGATGATCTCGCTCGACTCGTTGCTGACTAGGGTATGTGCCTTCTTATCCCATAGAACAGGCACGGTCACGCGGCCGTCGTAGCCTGGGCTAGCTTTGAGGTAGAGCTCCTTGATCGTCTTGAAGCCGTACACCGGATCTTCGGGAAGAACACCAATCTTTGCGGCCTCTGGGTTATCGTTAAAGGTCCAGCCTTCTTTGCCCATGACCGTCCCGCAGATGTATAAGTCGACGACGTCTTCCAAGCGCTTCAGTGCGCGAACGATCATGACCCGGTGGCACTATGTTGCTTTAGCACAAGTCGAGCCTTTTGCAGCTTGGATCGGAAACTGTTCAAATATTACTTACCCATGGACATCCTGGACTAACGTACAGTGCATAGCGGCCCTTTTCGGCAGGAAATCTGGAACCGGGATCATTGGAGATGAAGTTGCGAAACTTAGCATCGCTACGCTCAAAGGCCCCGCCCTTGCCTGCCTTGTATCTAATTGGATCTTTCTGCTCGGTGGATACGTCAACATGAATCACCATTGAAGTATCAGATAAGAGTGGATACAAACCTCTTCGCCCATATAGAAGTTGTGAGACTGAAAGTGGTCGTTGTTAGGAAGACTTTGAGTATTTGTTCAAGTTTGAAATTAAACTATCGAGTGAAGAAACGTTGGGGGCGTCTGATATAAGCATGGCTTGTGCAAGATGGTTGTGGCCGGTGGGATGCTTCTGAGGAACAACAAGGGAGTGTAATGAGGGGGTTCTAACGTGCAACTGGCTTGGAATCGCACTATCAAAGTCAACTGCAGTCATCTGAGCTAGTTAATGACGTGAGCTAAAGTCCCTCGTCTCGGGGCCCTCTCCGCTATGCATTGAGGAGGTTGCGTCAACCCGCGCGTTTCGGAGTTCCGAGAGGTTCTCGCGCGCGGGAGTTGGATGTCAATCTAGACCACTCTATTTGTCAGCGTGTTTTCGGCATTTAAATAATGAACCATTTCCCCTCAGAGATGCACTAGACCGTTTTAGAAATCCACGTTCCGATACCGATTACGGCACACATCGATTTTCGCCTGGGCAGCCGGATGACAGACGTTTTCATGGAATCATCAGAACACTCGCAGGACCCTTCACGGAAGACACGGCTAGCACTTGTCTAGATCCTGTACTGGGGTTTTCGCTGGTGCAATTTCTCAGCGGCGTCGAGTCTCTATTTCAATGCTTTGATTCGTCCCAGTCTTGATTTCAGCTTTCTTATGCAACCGTCCGTGAACGTTTTATTACAAGCTCACAACAGCTTCCCTTCATCGTCCAGACCAGCCTTCCACGCCTTGTAATCAAAACCAAGCTCCTCCAGAGACGTTACCTCATGTCTCTTCTCTCCCAACTTCCGTGACGCAATCTTGATCAACGGAAACCGCTCTCTCGTCCACCTCTTCTCGTCATCCCAGAACGGCGGGACCTTACCCACGCCGTCATTCTCCAGCCCGGGCCTCTTCTCGGCCTCTAGACTTCGCGCGTGGAGCATGTTGATGTACTCTAGATCCTTGGGGAACGCCAAGTTATGCAACATCTTGCTCTCTCCCTTATCCCTCAGCATCCGCGCCTCCCACTCCCTCATCTCAGCACGGGTCGGCAGGCGCAACCGATCGGCCCATGCGCGCGCAATGTACGCCGCCTGACCTTCGGAAACGGGGAATGGTACGATGCGCTGCGGGATTCCGGCGAAGGCAAGCGTCGGGTCGTCGATGTAGAGCAAGTGCTCGTATAAATTGCGAGCGTAGGCGCCGTCGGTGACAACGGGCGGGGTCAGATCGCGAATGAAGGGGAAGCTGTAAAAGTAGCCCGTACAGAAGACGACACCATCAATGTCTGACTCGACGTCACCATTGGTGAAGCGCACTTTGCGGCCTTCGGGGATGAACTCTTGAATCTCGGGGGCCATCTTTGCCCACGATGAGCGGTCCTCTGCTGGGGCGTTGGGCACGGTCTTCTCGGAAACGATAATGGGCAACTTGCAGACCGTTGAAATTTGCGCGCTGAGATCGATGCCGGAGGCCGAGTTGCCGACGATTATGACTTTCTACGACAGTGTGAGCAATTCGGTTGACATGCCGTGATGCGGTCACCTTACCTTGTCTTTGTACTGCGCAGCGTTTCTGTAGAATTTTGAATGTGAAATGGAACCTGGATGTGCCGTGTGAAAGTCGGCAAGACCAGGGATATCAGGGATGAAAGGGTCATTGTAGTGGCCACTGGCAACTAGCACGGCATCGAACTGAGCCTTACTCGTCTCGTCCGTCCTAAGATCCCGCGTCTCGATTTCCCAGCACACCCGGCTCCCGCTTGACGTTTTCTTGACGGATAACACTTGCGTCGACAATGAAATGATGGGCTTCAGCTCTTCGGCGTAGTCTTCCAGATACTTCTTCACCACTTGATGAGGAGGGAATAGCGACGCATCAGAGGGGAACTTCTGGTCCGAATAGTTCATCAACGTGTGCGGAATGTTCGTCTCCAACTGGTCGTACACAGGGGAGACGAACTGTCTGGCCGCGTGGCCCTCTACGGCGATGGCCGTGTCCGGGTTCTTCGTGGGCCGCGTCCTCGGAATGCTGAAGTCGCTGTCGATGACGTTCAGGGAGCTGTACGCCCACACGCCACCGACCGTATCCCTCTGCTCAAAGACTTGGATTTTGGTGAACTTCTTTTCCGCCAAAAAGTATCTGTCGTATCCCGTGTCAGCGGCTGTGCTCCGGGGTGGGTTCGCTACGCTTACTTCGCGGCGGCCAGGCCACACGGTCCGGCGCCGATGACGGCAATCCGGTCGATGTTGAGCTTATCCTCGAGGCACATGGTCGACATGGTAGCAGAACCAGACCGGGATCTGATGTGAGGGGTTGTGGAGTACCGCAAAAGTGACAACGAGAAGGGATACCGGAGCGACGGTGAACTCCTCGGACGCAAGCTGTGAGAAGCCCCCAGCTTAAATGAGTAACCGACTGCTCTGAGCGATTTGCGCTCGCGATGTTGTTTCAGCCGACTACTCTCCCAGTTCTTCAGGTTTCGGCTGACACGTCGAACCATGGCACCGTGGTTTGATGTCGGACGAACGGCCCACTGAATAGCGAAAGGAGCGGCGGCCGACACTTGTCGGACTTGGCCCGACAGCGCCAGGATTGGCGGCGTTCGTGTGAGTCGTGGGACCCGAATGGTGGGGAGGACTGTACGCACAGCCTTCAAGGTCTTGGGACGAACATTGAATCTAATGCAAGCCAGATGCGTCTCGACTTCCCGAGTTGCTGTCTCTTGGATTTGAGTTGCCTTTCCGCCTTGTTGTTGCTACCTCGATTGAACCTCATCTTGCAGACTTTAACGATGGCGTAGCAAACTTATCTGCCGTCCCTGATCCCCCCTCAACAGAACAGAAAATTCTCAGGAAAAATTAACTCCGAATGACGCACCCCAGGCAGCGGGGCCAAACTGGGTCGGCTAACTGGAACAATGGCCTTTAGAAGACTTCTCATTCGTCGTCTCTGATGAGCCATGGCGATGGCGTGCTCTATGCCCGTTTGAGTCGTGCTTTGCTATCGAAACTTGCCTGGGTGCTGCCCGGCAGGCTGAAGGCCTCCAAATCCTTTATTGGAGCTGCGCGGAAAGTGACCTGGGCAGAAAGGCAGATAGGTAGACAGCCTCGTTGCAACGCTGAGGAGGAGGGCATTTTGCACTCTGCAATTATACCACGCACAACATCGCGATCCTCGTAGTCATGGCACTACGTTACCGCTGAAGAGTCTCGCGTCCCGACATGCGATGAATCGGCCAGGATAACAAGCGGAGAACACTCCGACTCAGTCACATCTCAAAGGATCCCACTCCAGGCCTGTCCTGTATGCGACAAGCCAGGTGACCCGGACGCCTCCCGACTCATACAGGCGTCGTGTCGGCGTCTCGCCGTCTTCCCACCTTCGCAATGCCCCTCGAACAGAACAGATCAAATATTCATCGCTTCCGCGTCCGACAGACATCCCCGTACTCGCCGTCCCTACGCCGCTCGGCTTCTCCTCCCGCCGTGCGCCATCCCTCACTCCCAACAGCCGCGACAGCGCCACCGGCAGCCCCGGAAACCGCCCCCGATGTCTCACCACCCCCCCCAGCATCAATGGCTGCAGTCTCGGCAGCGGCACAAGCTCCAGTGCCGTCCGCGCTTCCAAGCCCCGGCCCGACCGCTGTCGCTGCCAATGCCTCTGCCTCCGTAGCTCTCTCTTCTGTGTCGGCGTCCTCGCCTAAGACGGCTCGCGACATCCCCGCCTGCGACCGTTGCCGCAGCTTCAAGAAGAAGTGCAGCCGTACGTTCCCCGTGTGCACGCTCTGCGCCAACGCCGGACACAGATGCTCCTTCTCCACGCCCGCCGCCTCCACCGCGGCCCAGACCCATCACCTGCGCGCCCGCATCGAGTGGTTGACGCGCTTCATCAACGAGAACCTCCCCGTCGAGGGTGTCTCGGGGGTCGAGGCTGTCGACACGGGGACGGACCTAGTTTCTCTGTTGGGGTCGTCGCCGGCTGCCACTGCTGTTGGACAGCCATTGGAGATTAACCCGACAACGCCAGCGAACGGGGCCACGCCTGGATCCATAAGCGTTGGGAGCAATCGCGGCGAGCCGAGGGACACATTTGCGGTGCACCAGCAACCACATGGAGCCTCGGGATCCATTGTACTCGATCAAAGAAGTTTGGCGGTCAACTTGGAATCGGAGTCGCCGTCGTCAAGGGGCAATGACCACCTACGAACTCTGCTCCAGCCAGCACCCGGACCTGGAAGGATTCTTGGCATCGAGGGTCTCCGCGACGGAGAAGGCTTCACATCTTCGAGCCTACCCCGAGATGCCATCGCTCGCCGCTTCGTCGACGCCTATTTCCGGAACGTGAACCGGGCGTACCCGTTCGTCAACAGGGCCAAGGTCCTGCGAGACCTCGAGTCTCTGGGAGAGTCTTCAAAGAGGCGCAGAGATGCCGACTCGACCTTGCTCTACCTCATCATGGCTATCGGGTGCACCACGCTACAGAGAGCAGGTCAGATACCCAGCGACACGGCTTCTAAATTCGATGTGGCGTACGCCGACATTATCCAAGAATGTCTGGTTAGAGAAGACCTCGAGTCAATCCAGATCCTCGTCTTGGTGGCGTTATACTCGCTCTTCGATCCCAAAGGCATTTCGACGTGGTCCATAGCAGGTATTGTCTCTCGCCAAGCAATGCTACTCGGTCTGAGCCGGAGATCATCTGAAGACAAGAACCTCTCAGCGATGGACATTGAGTTACGCCACCGGCTGTTCTGGAGCATCTACGTGCTGGACCGGATGATGGCCATCTCACTCGGGCTTCCGGTGGCGCTCATCGACGAGAATGTAGACGTTCCGTTGCCAGGGTTGACGATCGAAGAGTTCGCATCGCCAGATCGTCAGCACTTCGCGTCAATTTTGCAAACGAATCGACACGTCATTCAGCTTAGACAACTTGAAGACCGTATTCTCAAGCAGATTCACACACGGAAGCAATCCGAGGTCGCTGCACTCTCGCAGGCTGACAGACGCGCCATCGTGCAAAACATCAGGTCCGAGATCGAGAACTGGTATAGCAACGGGTGTCTTGTGTCTCCGCTGGAGCCGGACAACGTGCCCATTCATAACTCGGTAACTTGGCTCAGTGCCAGATACTACCATCTTTTACTCCTGCTCCACTACCCGTGCCACTTCAAATCTTGCGGCTCTATCGTATCAGCAGTCGAACTCCTCCGCTTCGCTCAAAAGCATCTACAATCAACGTCGGTCCTCCTGCAACAACGCCAACTCCCATTGAACCGCGTAACGCTCTGTCGGCTGTTTCCCGTGGGCCTCGTCCTGATCCACAGCTTCATTGCCTGCGCCGCAGATTGCACCTCTTTCTCGGCCAGGGACGAAGTAGCCGTCATCGTGAGCATCCTCGAAGCCTTCCCGGAAGGCTGGGCGCAAGCCCGACAAGCCGCACATGTCTTCCGCCAGTTCATGAGCCTCATCTCCGGTGTGCCGAATAACGGCTACACGACCCTCCACTTCCCAGGCAACGTCTACGGCAACGGCCAGATGACGTCGTCGAAGGAGTCGTACCAGGCCATGGTCCGGCCCATCATCACTGGGGTCCTGGCGCTGATGCAGGAGGTTCTGGGCAGGTCGACGTGTTACGCTTTCCACGAGGTTCCTGACGACTGTGGAGGTCAGCCTTCGGCGCCACCGGGGTTCAGAGGCCAGACTGCGTTCTCCCCGACGGGACCGACGCGGCATTCCGCGGCTGTTGGGAATGGTGACACTTCTATGGACTATGGATGGGGATCATTAGAATTAGGATTTCTTTGAATGCATGTGCTGTCTTGTAGTGGTTCTTTTTCTTATGTTGCTTCCGTTCTATGTCCAGATACCACAATGTTCGAAGACGAATTAAACCGCTTCTAAGTCTACGTGCGCTTCTATAAATCTTGCACAGTCTGGTGCTGGATGCTTAGATTAGTATCTGGGAATTAACACCCGTAGAGTTTGCTCGTTAACCTGGACTTCGCTAGCAAAACAAAATTTCTTGGTCAACAGAAGCGACGTATCAATCATCACAGTATCGCCAAAACAAAACAAGGGTCAGACTCAAGAGAGCCTGGGAGCAACGGCTATCAACAAAGATGATATCGGAGTACAAATTGGCAAGAATATCATCACGATATCATTCCGCCTACTCAGTATCTAGGTTTCTTGTTTCATTCGTACTTCTTGTCATCTGGGTATGTTGCCCAGGCCATTTGACACCCCAAACAATAGCTAAGGAGTAGCATGAAATCTCACTAAGCAATAATCTGCGTGAAGCCAAGTTTCTCCTCCATAGGCTTGGTATTCGGATCCATCCGACTAACAGTCGGGTGTAGGGCTGCCATCTAGACCTCTTGCTGGCGGACAGTCTCTGGGGTATCTGGATGTTTCTTTTGGTGGTGGCGTTGAAGATGCGGCAAGAGCCGGTTTCAGCATCGGCCAGATCTTTGGCTCTGGAGAGATACCCGGATAGCTCTAGAACGACATTCAGGATAGCTTGAAGGTGTCAAGGTTATCAACGACGATTTCGACACGATGGTACACCCTGAGAGTTGACTTCCACGACGAATTGCGCTGCGCCTTGTTGTTTATATATATATTCGCTGGACCGCAGCCTACGGGCACTGGGCTTCTGAAGTTGGGTGATTCTATTGGAAAAATGGCTGCTTCAGCGGTTGGGCGTAGGGTCAGACCTGCTATCGTAAGCTGGCAGTCTTTTTTGACAGACGGCAGGCTATGGCGACACCGAGACCTGGAGTCCTTAAAGAGCGGCTTGAATCCAGCGGTCCTATTTGCTTTCTAGTCTGGGCCATCCTCGGATCTCTCATAAAGTTACGAGCTCTGCCGAAGCGATTGACTAACCATGACGAAGATGCCGAGGGTACTCAAAGAACCATTAAAGCCACAAGGGATATGCAGCAGAATGTACTACGGTCTGATGTGATGAGGCTGAAGCGCAGATAATGTTGAGGTGATGTAGCCGCTTGTGCCATCCGTAAGTAACCGTACGCAGAAAGAGCTCACTGAAAAAAATCATCACGCAATCGCATATCATGCTTTGGGCAATATCTGTATGTGTGACTTAACAGACTGTTTCCAAATAACGGGAAATGCTCGACTTAGTAAAGGGAACATTTCTAAATCAGCAGTGGTTCTACCCAGTCAATATTCATGTAATCTCGGGAAGTCCTGACCTTGTAACGATTGCCCGCTACCTGTGCGTTCCTTTGGTGTATCGAGACGGATGGACCTCAGATGTTCAAGTGTGCCCGAATCTTGTCAAGAACCAATTCCGGCTTCTCAGCATGAACCCCATGATTGGCACCTTCGACCAGAAACAGTTCGGCCTCAGGAATCTTCTCGGTGATTAACCTGGAGTTTTCTGGATGATATAGATTAGCCTGACGTTTGGTAGTTACACCAACAGAGGCAACTGTCTTTACCTGGAGGGCAAATCCAATCCTTGTCGCCGACGACAACCAGTGTCTTGGCTGTAATCTGCGATAACCGGTCTGTGTAGTCAAAGTACTTTTCCTTCTCGGAGTAGAGGTCGTCTAGTTGCTCATTTAGCCCATCAACCATCACATACAATGGAATCGCATGCGGACTTACTATGTGACTCCGCGACGTAAACACCGTCAAGGTTGCTCCTCAAAGCTGAATCCGGGTCAAAGGTCTCTTTGTAGAGCGGCATCATCGCGAAATAGATCAACTGAAACTCGCGATCGCTCTCGTAAGCCCCAAAGACCTTGTTCCTCAACATGTCGACGGAGAAGCTAGGGACTTTGCTTATTCTCTCTTCCAAGGTCCTGATGGCACCAGCCTCATCTAAAGAAGGTTCCAGCGTTAGAAAATGTCCAGAGCGTTGCAATGCCTTCACTTACGATGATGGGATGCTGCAGTCCCTCTGAGAACCAAATGAGAGACTCGAGAAGCATATTTAATTGCATAATGCTGTGCTAGGAAGCCGCCAAAGCTGCCGCCACAGATGATGACCTGGTTGTCACCAGCAAAGTTTTGTCTCACTCCCTCAATGTCATCGACGATTTGCTCGAATGTGTAGGGCTTGGTCAAAGAGCTTTGACCATGTCCGCGATAGTCGAAGGACAGGACTCGGATCTTATCACAGAGCTGGCTATAGATTTTAAAGTCGGACCTGTGGTCACCTAATGACTTCTCGTTAGCTAGATCAAAAATTGGCAGGATACATAGAAGCTCACCCATTCCTCGGCCGCCGTGGAGCGTTATCATAAGAGGCGCATTATCGGGCCCGGAGATGCGGTATGCAAGGCGGGCACCGTTGATGTCTACAAAGTCAACCATTTTGTCGGACACGACCAAGTTGAACGAAAGGACTAGAGGCAAAACCAGGAACGGGAATTGAGGATAGCTCGCGCAATGTATCGGAAGCCGCCGGCAGGGAAGTAGCTCATATGTCGGGTATTGATATCACGCAACAGTTCCCTGGCGTTCAGTAATGCACCCGGGGATGTTAAGTGTCGCGGAGCCAATCGTGCCTGAAACCGAAGAAGCGGGGAGAGGAGGTAGAGGGGAGAATTAACAGGACGAGACTTGGCGCTCCGAGTAAGGATCGAGGCGACCGGACAGTGCCCGACACAATCTGCCAAAAAGGGTAAAGACGCAGGCCCCTCCCCGATACCACACCGAAAGAGAAGACTCTGAGTTTATGGCCTTCTACCGCCGCCAATACAACGGGTCTTTTGGCTGGGTTTACTGAGACGGCCGCTGATGTCGTGCTTGAACCAGAAAAACTCGTTATCGAATCTCGTTCGGGCTAACGTCCGCTCTCTAGTGTCTCGACAGGAGGGATACGCCATGATAAAGATCTGCCGCCCAGTCCAGTCTTCAACTTTGACGGGAGGAGTTCCAACGTCTGTCTTCACCGAGCACCTGCTTATTGGGCCTTCTACCCGTACAATCCATCCTGTAGAAGCCACGACGAAGAGAGAGTAGCTGCAGCGAGTAAGGATGGCGCACCGCGGTACCAACGCGTCCAACGCAATCAAGGCCGTTGACCCGGTCGACAGGAGCCAGGACAAGGACGGCATTTCGACAACGTCCGGCGTCGCCGCCGCCGATACCAAGCCGGAGCCCCCACAGCAGCCTGAAGAAGCCGGGTGGTTCCATTGGCACGAACCCAGCACGTCGGCGGAAGAAAAGAAGTTGATCTTCAAATTGGACTGGTTTCTACTTTCTTTCGGATGTCTCATGTATTTCATCAAGCAGGTACTTCATCTACCTCCCTCAACTCACAAACCCTGGTTTACTTACTCACTCTGACGTCTTTCAGCTCGACCAAAACAACATCTCCAACGCTTATGTGTCTGGCATGTCGGAAGAGCTCGGCTTCGGCCCCGGCAACGAACTTTCTTGGATGAACACGTATTTCAACATCGGCACTATCATCGGTGGTTCATTTGCCAACCTGATCATTACAATCGTTCGCCCTCGCTTCTGGCTGAGTGGCTGCCTTTTCACATGGTCTTTATTCGTATTGTTCCTCTACAAGTGTGAGAGTGCGCACCAGTTCTACGTCCTACGATTTTTCATCGGCTTGTTTGAGTCCGCCGCTTGGCCCGGTGTCATGTATGTCCTTGGCTCTTGGTACCGGAAGAGCGAGCTTTCTCGCCGTTCTGGCTTATTTGTCATGAGTGGCGTCTTGGGCCAGATGTTCTCCGGCTACCTCCAGTCCGCACTGTACACTGGTATGGGCGGCAAGGGTGGCTTGTCGGCATGGAGATGGTTGTTCATTTTTGATTTCATTCTTGCTGTCCCGGTCGTAATTTATGGCGTTGTAGGTTGAGTCCCATCAAATGTCGTTGGTGAGAGTCTGCTGACGCGGAAACTAGATCTGCTTCCCCGATACCCCCCACACGACGAAAGCCTTTTACCTCAGCGACTGGGAGAAGCAGCGGGCTTGCGAGCGCATTGAAGAGGAGGGCCGCAAGCCGGTTGGCAAGATGAACTGGTCTGTCGTCGGCCGCGTCTTCGGCTCATGGCAGGTCTATGCTTTCACGGCGGCATATTGCTTCTGGACGTTGACGTGCGGCTCCTATATCATCCAATACTTCACCTTGTACCTCAAGTCGACAAAAATGTACACGGTGCCCGAAATCAACAACATTCCGACATGCGTTGGTGCCGTCAACTTTGTCTTCATGATTTCGACGGGCTACGTCTCGGATAAGATCGGTCGTCGCGGTCCTGTCTGTTTCGCCGTGGGGTGTCTGCTCACATTCGTATACGCTGTGCTGGCAGCATGGACTGTCCCGCATACCCTGCGGATGGCCGTCTTCATCCTTGCGGGCTGCTACGGCTGTTACACGCCTTTGCTAGCTGGTTGGACAAACGAGGCATGCGGTGGCGACCAGCAGAAGCGCGCCTTCGTACTTGGCTTCATGGTTTCAGTCGGTCAGGCCGTTGTGATTCCCTTCCAACAACTACAAATGCCGAGCGGACAAGCGCCGGCTTTCGTCAAGACTCATGGTTGGAAGAGTGCATTGGCCTTTGTTGTCGCATTGACTGTCTGGACTGGTGTAGGGCTGCCTTTCCTGCAAAAGTGGAGAGAATCACGGGTAAAGGCCAGCACTCACGAGAGCGACAGCGACGAGGCCTGATGAAAAGAGTCAAGGTAACAAATGTTTGACATTAAGATAGACCTTGGCTCTGAGTCGTCATTCGGAGCGGTCTACATTCGAGTTTTAGGATTAAAACCCCGGCACCAGCTTGGCCAAACCCTTCACATCATAACATTAGATTTCAGTTAAGAACCGATGCCATTGGCTAGGTGTAATCTATATAAGAAGGTTAAAGCCATACAATTGAAGAAAGGAAAGTTCCTGACGTCCTGTAGTATATCTATACCGCAAACCTAGGACCCCTCTAGCATGTATACCCCTTTTATCAATGCCATAATGCCACTCTGAGGCTGTAGTTAAGCCACGGCGCCTTGATGAATGCACCGGCGGCGTTGGTGTCGGAGCCATATCCGATATGACCAGCCGCGCTCGTACTGCCGCAACCGCCGGAGCTGGCGCATCCGCCGGCAGAACAGACAGTGTCGCCAGCGGCGCAGAAGCTCTTGAACTTTCCAGTCGGAACGCCAGCGACGGCCTGGCCCTTGAAAGGGTCTCCGAAGGTGACGGCGGCAACGACACCCTTGCCTGAGAGCTTCTTGCCAGCGTTGTGAACGACCATGCCGCCCTGACTATAGCCAGTAAGAATGAGCTTCGTCTGAGGGCACTTGCTAAGCCATTGGTTGGCCTGATTGGTCATAGCCGTACTGCCGGGGCCGGTGCCAGTCGTCTCAGACATGATGCCTCCGATGTTAGCAGGGTAGCTGACGCCCTCGACGGTGACAGCGTTGGCGCCCAATGCCGACTGTACGGCTTTCTGGAGGCCAGGACCGACAACGCTGCCGAGGGTACCCATCTCGGTGGTGCCACGAGCGAAAAGCACGGTGAAGGCCTTGCAGCCCGAAGCCTGACGGGTCTCAATGGGGCTAGCGGCCGCAAAAGCAGCCAAGAGGGCGGTGGCGACGGCGGCGGTCTTCATTTTGAGAGTCTGGAAGGGGTCGAAGATGGGGGTTTTGAAGGGAAAGTCTTGTCAAAAAAGAGATTGAGATCAGAATGTAGATTCAAAGAGAGTGCACTGCACTGGTAGGCAGTTGTGTGAATGGAAAGAAAAGCGAAAGTGATAAGTCGAGAAGGGACCAAGTGGCTTCTGATGCTCCAAGTGGTCTTTCAACTGCTCTTCCAGACCAGACGATGCCCTCAGCTCTTATACTAAGAGCTTCGACTACAGTCCGGGGGTTCAGGCATCAGTAGAGGAAAGTCTTGTGTAGTGGCATCTCAGCCCCGATGCCATCCCAAGTTTATGGCGATGGAGCCTAGTTCGTCCAAAAACGTTATTGCTTGCGATTCCCTCGTTTCATACTGATTGGTGGCTTCGTCCGTAGACGTCAATGTCTTAACCTTTCGTTAGCAATCAAAATTCTGGAGCATCAGTGTGGATAGATACGGTTCTCACGTCAAAGGGCCCAACACGAGTTTGCACTGGTCCCTCTGCGACATTGCCCTTGGCGGGAGGCCGTGCATAATGCTCTGTTCCTGTTCGACTGCAGATGACAACGAGCGCTTGGACGTTGCTGTTGAGACTGTTATCGTACTTCATTGGCTCTTGGTGGTCAGCCCGGTCGCACCATTCACGGGGCTCAGGAGTGTTTCCTCATGCAGTCGACTCTTCCACCCAACATCCATGACCTCACAACCGAACGATATGAAAGGAACGACCACGCCCACGTTATGGTCGCGGAGAGAATACAGGGGGGCTCCCTTAAAAACCCCCACTGTAAAGTCGTTGATCCGAGTTTACCGACTTTGTCTACGAAATCAAAGGTTTCTCATGTCATCATTAATTTGTTTTGTTCTGGGCCGAGGCTCCGGCTTCCTAGCGCGCTGCACGGTCGGTAAGGAGGATGCTGGAAGAACTTCTCCCTGAAGGATCAAGTGGGCTCCAATCGCATCTAACGTTGTTCGACTTCAGGCTCAGAAAGCTCCGACGAAAGAATTTCCGTGTTCGAGGAGAATGTTTCGACAAGGTCCGACCAGGTCATCATCAATCATCCGCAGTTAAGCAAGACAAAGCAACAACAGCCAATCTGAGGTTTGGTGGTTGCAAAAATATTAACTTAAGAAGTGATTTGAACCATAACGAAGCCCACATAATATGAGTGAAAACGAGGCTATGCCGCGGTTGCATTTTACTTCGTTTGGCATGAACGAGTCGTCCATCCACCGTCCGGCAGTTGAGCATACCACCCTCCGCGATTTGATGATCGTCGTAACCACAGGGGTTGTTCCCGTTTTTCCAGTCATTATAGTTGAACAAGAACATAAGAAATAACACTTATTGACCTGATTCATATCAGCATGTGTATCTTGTCCTTGTTATTGGATGAAGGACCGAATCAAATTATAATCGCCGATTTTGATGGTGTTGACCAGAGGCGGCCTCCCCGTATTTCTCCACTCATCTTGGGCCTTGAAACGAGACAGACTTATCATTGTTAACCACAACAGCCCGCGCCAATTGCCCTCTTTCATGTTTTCTTCCGGTCTATAGGGCCCTTCACCTCCCGCTTTATGAGTTTAAAACACCTCTCAGTCAATCACCACGGTAATTCGGTGCTATTTTTGCTCAACATGGCACCGCTGAGACTTTGAGCACGCAAACGCCTTCAGCGCAGAGTGTCCACATCTAACTCATCAACTTCAACATAAATATCGGGTGGAACTCTTTGAAATTGATCACCAAGCTAGGACACGTTGACCTGGGATCTCATAAAGATCCTGTAAAGTTTCGAAGAATTAGGCATTACCCTAGACCCCCGATCATCTACCGTGCTGACTCTTGACACCACAGGAGCAAAGTCTTGGGCTTCATACCTCGGCTCCTTGCAGCTTCTGGGCATCATGCAATGCCGGTGTTCCCAGACAGACTGTTCCAGACATCTGCTGCAAGGGAACATGCTTGTCCTACAGTCGTTATTCTGAGCTGTATCAGCTCTGTTGTCATCATCCCCCTGAGAAAACTTGCCTTGAGTAACTGTGCACGACCCCGGGTTGGGATTGAAATCTAAGGCAACTGAGGAATTCTGGAATTTCAAAGCGAGTGTGCCAAGTATCGAGCTGCGACATGATGTCTCATCGAGCACGGTGGTTAATCATTATTCGCCTGGCGTTCCCCATTTTAAAAACATGTATGGCAAACATCGTATCCACCACACCGCCTGGCCAACCTTTGCAGCTTTTCATGTACATCACTTTAACCATGTCGCAGTGACCTTGTTGACTTGCCGGTTGTTGAAACAGCATGATCAGTGTAATTGGTAGTCGACTGGAAAACAGCGGCACCTGTGCACCGAGTCCATTGTGGCTTTCATTTGGACGGGATCTGTTTGTTGTACTCGGCTTAGTAGAGCCTCTGTTAAGGTGCCTCTCTGAGTCTGGACGTGTACTTTTGTAGCACCAAGGCGCTTAGTGTCTCCCTCAGGTACTTGGCCTGATTTGCTATTTTTACACTGTTGGCTGTGCACACAGGGACAAGATGCAGTTTGATGTGAATTTTTGCTTTTTCTTCTGGCATTGTGCTGCATTCCAAAATGCCGAGCACCGAGAATTGACAAAGGAGAACACTTGGCTGTGAGACCGTTTGAACCACTAGGGAAAAGCAAAGAAAAAGAGCTTTGTGAAACGATGCACATCCTGGAACCCAATTTCACTCCGGCTTGGCCCCTGAGTGTTTGTTCCCAAAGCTCACCTAGAATTTTCTCGCATTGCCCCTGTTCCTGTGCTTCCCACGTCCTCCTGCGACCAGCTTACCGAGGGACAGGCTCAGAGCGAGACGCAGCCATTTGCACTATTCTCGATGAAGATGCCTCCCAGTATCTGTCCTTCGTCCAGGTTGCTCTCTTGGAAACCGTCGAACACAACCGTCTTTGTTTCAGTGGGCTTCTTCAGCATGCCGATCTGTAGGGCGCCACCACCAGTGTTGTCATTCGGAAGAATCTCGGTGACAGGCTTCAAGAGATCGTTTCCCTCGGAGAAGTATACTTGCATCGTGCTGACCGAAAGTGTTAGGCCCGGCCTTCCGCACGACTAGTAGGATCCAATATCAACTTACTTCTTTGGAATATCGAGGGTGACAGCGAAGTTCTGCCAAGCTTCGAACTTTAGCGGTGTCGAGAAGACAACGTTGTTATTGCGATCCAACATCTTCCAGTCACTCGGGGCTAGCTTGCCCGCCGTGCTGTTCTGGTCTAGGGCGGTTCCGATCTGTAAAGCAAATTGCGCACCGCCAGAGTCGTTCGTCTCGTGGAAGGACGTGAGGTACTCGTGCGTCAAGTTCAGCTTCCGCGTCGAGTCCTGCATGGAGCTCCAGTGAAACGTCATGACACCTTGGTTTGAGGCATCGGATCCGTTCCCGAGCAACAATCCGGCGCGGCGGAAACCAACTTGCGGGTTGTTGCCACTTGGGTCAAAGATGGACTTGTCGTTGATAAGCACCTCAAGGGGCTTAAAATTGGCCGTCGAGTTGGATGCGTCGAAACGCGACGGCAACGGAACGCTAGGAAACAAGAGTATCTCGGACCATAGTGCAGGACCTTTGGTGAATCCTGGGTTGAAGGGGCTTTCCTGAGTGTCGAAAACTTGCAAAGTGAAGTTTTCAGGAATTCGGCCGTCTAGAACAATCGGACACTGGACAGGGGATTGAAAAGACTGGCGAGGAGCACTGAGCGAGAGTGCATGAAGTGAGCGGACAGCCGCGTTGGGCAAGATCATTGTGAACAGCAAAGTATGACTGAACTTTGCGACGAAGAAAAGAATGACGACTGAACCTGTGAACTCGACTTGTTGTTGCCTTCAGAAAGGCATTTAAATGTATCGGCCTGAAGAAGTTATACTTAGTCACCATCTAATCGACCCCACTCATCTGATACCCAACTTTATTGCTGAAGATTAAGGAGAAAGCTTAGTTGAATTCGGCCGAAGATCAGCTTTTCATGCCGAGAAACGGAACCCTATTGAAATCGTAAATCGCCGAGCTTTTCTTATTTACAACTGTTCAGAATTGGTACCAAAGACGGTAGATGAGCCAGCATAACATAGTCTGGATTCAGCGCCGAATTAATCAACGATTAAATTTATTCCTGAGCGGCTGAGAAAAGAAAACAAGCCGCATCAGTTGCCTAGACCAGATATATCAGTATTGGCTTGACATGCAATGCTTGGATTCTAACAGGCGGAAATTTGGCCTATTCCTGCTTGGGTCAAATGCTGCACCGGATACGGCTATTAACCGCCCAAGAAAACCCCGGACTACTCAGACAAGAGGCCCACGTCCTTCGCTTGCGCATCGGTATTGATTCTACCTCACAGTGAGATGTGCGAACGAATCATGGGTTTTCCGTAGACAGACTACGAGTCATAAGGTTGCAGGCAGGGGAACAAAGATCGGCATACAGAGAGACCCGACGGACCGGTATGTGGGCGCATGATCGCTTTCGTTTGCTCTATTTAGCGGATGTGCCCGTCTTCAGGTTAGTTCCAGAAGAGGCGGAGTATTCCGCAAAGACAGGACATGGTCCTGGCCTGGATGGAAAGAGGAGTAAAGATGTTGCTACGTGCACAAAGAAGGAAAAGGGGGACACGACCTGACCCGATGCATCGAATCAAAAAATTTATTATTGAAATATGAACAGGTTGATATCTGGCCTGTTCTTGTTTGGGTCAGAACTTGTGTTGGTCACAACAATGGATCAGCAGGAGAACCACGGGCCCGCCGTCAACTGGCTTGGAGTACTCCTTATTGTTCCGTTGGTACCATGTTCTTTTTATTTTTCTCAACTCTCTTGTAGCCGATGATTATACAGAACCAAATAAGACAGGCCAGCTCGTTACCTCAGGTGCAAGCGACATGTTCAAGGACCTCTCGATGACCTCAACATATGCAAACATGATGTGTTACAGGAGAGAATCAGCCAAAGTTACATCGGAAATGAAAAGTAGCATCCTTAGATGTATCGTTTAGCAGATTTGCTCGTTGGTTTTCTTATCCCTCTTACATTCCAATCTGCTTAGCAGCCTGCCCATAAAAGATTCAAGAGTTGCGGCTTGCGACACCATTAGAAAATACGTATGCAGTGAATTAACCGACCCAGGATCGATACCCAGACGAATCTTTACGTCACGGAAACGCCAGAATAACAGGAGTTGTATTCACGAACCTGATAAACAATTCCCATCTTACTATTTCTCCGGCCATACCGCAATCTCTTTCCTACAACTTTGTCCTCTTTTTCGTGTTCTTCCATCCAGAACCCCGGGTCATTAAGCGTCGGTAGCAGATAGGGATAGAAATTGCGGAAGTCCGAGGAGCTATTAGAGTAACTGGGTAATCATCGAATAGGTGCGGAGCAACTACCTCACTCATCAGGCTGAGATGACTAATATACTTTTATCATCCTTTGAATACTTGATCAGGAACGGGGGATTCATCAAGCCAAGGCTGTTCTGTTATGTTCGAAAATGAGAATGATAAAGTCCAGAGTGACGACAGCACGGATCAATTTTCGGTGCTTTGGGATTGAGCTATGGAAAAACAAGACAATCTTTTTGCTCTAGTCTATGCATGCTTATGCAAGCCAAGAACAATATCACAACGGCCACTTGGCCACGTGCATTTCGCTCCGGTGTACAGCTATCAAAATATCCCCGCATCAGAGAACTTCACTTTCACAAGGTTATTTGAGAGAACACATGTCTTATATCACAGAACCACGACAAGTTTCGAGAAATCGGAGTTTTTTGTGTCCATAAATCATTATGTTTACAGATTCTGGTCTGGCCTTCTGGGTGTTTCTCACCCTCTGTGGCTTGACTACCGCTCGGGTAAGTCAAGCACTCACTTGTTGCAGCAGCACTTTGAAGCTAACAGTAAAGCAGCTTCTTCTTTTGGGACTTAAAAATCCTTTGAAGCACATTCCAGGACCATGGTACACTCTTATCACGCACTACGTCTTAAAATTCAGGACCATGACCGGTCAACGGATGCATTACGTCCACTCGCTACACGGCCGTTACGGGCCCATAGTTCGAATCTCGCCATACCAAGTGGCGGTCGCGGATCCTGACGCCTTTGTTGCCATTCATCGAATGGGCCCAGGGTTCTATAAATCACCGTTTTACGAGGACTTCAACGGCACTTCTGGCTTTGGCATCGGGCTCTTCGCTATGACGGACCCTAAAAGGCATGCTGCCCGACGTAAGCTGTTTGCTCGTGCGTTCACACCGCAGTCAGCATCCGTCAGAATTGCGAGTCAGTCATTCAAGACAAAGTTGCCAAAGCTGTAGGCCGGATTAAAGCAGAGGCCACTCAAGGGTCTTCGGACATCCTCCACTGGTGGTTGCTGATGGCTTCAGACGTGATCGGCCAGCTGTGTTTCGGGGAGTCATTCGAGCTCCTGGAGGCCGGAAAGGTGAGTTGCTTACTAGCGGCTCGGACGGTTTCCCTGATGGCCCCTTCCGCCCAGTCCGCTGCATTCAATCTGTATCTTACGGTGAACTTTCAGAAAAATTATTTTATCGCCACTCTTCAGCTAGCAAGCCTTGGGAGCTTTATCAGCTCCGAGTTTCCATTGCTTTATGCGATATCTCGGTATACACCTTTCAAGTCAGTGCAATGGCTACTCAACGCTGGAAGATCAATCCGTTCGTATGGCGGTCGGGCTGTCGAGAACCTCCGCAAACACCGAGACAATAAGGCCAATATCTTCGCCGCTGCCCTGAACGAGTGTGACACGGGTGAGAAAGCGGATTTTACGGAGCAGGATATCAAAATAGAAGCGGGTAGTTTCATACTTGCAGGCGCAGATACGACGGCTTCCACCCTCACCTATCTTGTCTGGGCTGTTCTTAAGAGCCCGATCTCCAAACACGACTGGAGGCCGTGGTTGCCGCGATCGATGAGAGCGATATTTTTGATGACGCGATCCTCGAAAAACTACCGCTGCTCAACGCTGTCGTTGATGAGACTTTGAGGCTTTATGGGGGTGTTCCGAGCAACCTTCCACGAGTTGTCCCGCCCAATGGCTTTACCTTTGGCGGTTACCATATCCCCGGGGGTCTGGAAGTCGAGACGCAAGCTTACACTCTCCACCGAAACCTGGATGTCTACCCGGATCCTCTTGAGTAAGTATGACCGACGTATTACGGCCAATTACGGCCAAGACAATTGACTAAGTGAGAATAGGTTTGACGAAAAGCGTTGGATGGATCCAACCATAATCACGTCTCAGCAGAAGAGCACCTTTTGCCCATTTGGCGCTGGTGCGCGTATATGCATCGGCCTGCATCTTGCTCGTACGGAGATGCGAACGGCCGCCGCAGTGTTGTTCCGTCAATGCCCCGGTCTCAAGCTGTCCAACAGCATGACAGACTCGATGATGGAGATGGAGAACTACTTTCTTGTGGCACCCGTCGGACATCGCTGCGAGGTCACGTTGGCGCAGATGTAACCCTGCCGAGTTAACGCGAAAGCTATCCTGCTGGAATTTCTCAAAGGTCGTCGCAACGCAACCTTTGAAGAGGTGCCTGGGCGGATTGATGGTATCAGTCGAGACACGTGGATTGGTGGGAAACTTCAGGGCTCGAAACGGTCAAGTTGTTACTGATTGCGTGGAATTGATCAACGGTGCCTCGCACCACTCGCTGCCGAATATCCATCTGACATATGCCCCTGTCGTTATGAATGACAATAGCTGAAAATCCCTCAAACAGCAAGGGACCTGTCGATTCTCAAGCAATCGGGTTTGGTTCCTGCGCACCTCTTTTGTGGGTTAAGGCAGAAACTTGAGCTTTTGCGAAAACAGCTCCTCTTCCGTATTCCTTAGCTTCGATTTGGACCTGACTACTCCGCATAAAGCCCAGACGCCGCCTCAAGAGCCATTCGTCAAGTGACACGTCACTTACAACTGTGGTTGCATGCTGCGTAGTGGAAAATTAAGTTACCCCCTTCTCCGAAAAGGAGGTTTGGAGAAGATTTAATGCGCAATTTGTAAGACCTGCCAAGACAACGCAAGTACACTTCACTGTTTGAATTTCAAATCTCATTTGCACTGAATTGTTCGTTGACTATGGCCGAATTCTCAATTAAAGACCAAGACCTGGTCGGTCTTAGCGGCAAAATTGTCATTATCACGGGAGGATCTTCAGGAATTGGGCTCGCTACAGTTGCCACACTTCTCTCGCTGGGAGCTTCAGTTGTTAACGCAGACATCACCCCTCCGACTCAGCAACCCGGTGGCTCTTATACGTACGTGAAGACCGACGTAACCATCTGGGCCGACCAGGTTGCGCTATTCAAGAAGGCGAAGGAAATCCACGGCCGCGTTGACCACGTCTTCGCCAATGCCGGTGTTGGCCCTCGCGCCAACTATCTGTCTACAGAAGTCGATGAGAATGGGAACCTCAAGGAGCCCAATCACGCGCTATTAGACGTCAGCCTGAAGGGCGTTATGCATACGGCTACGCTTGCGATTTATCACATGCGACAGCAAGCCGAAGGGGGCAGCATTGTCATCAACGGTTCCACGACTGGTCTCCAACGACTTCGTGCCGTGGATTACGGTAAGTCCTCTTTCTTCGCACAATCGCACTGGTTAACGATGACACGATGCAGCTACCGCCAAGCATGCTGTCCTCGGTTACGGGCGCGGTCTCGTACCACTCCTCAAGGCAGCTAAGCTGCCAATCCGGGTTAACACCCTGGCACCAACTTGGGCGGACAGTAACGTACTCCCAAACCTCAGAGGGATGATGGAGAAAATTGGAGTTGAGATACAGCCCGCGGAAGCTGTGGCACGAGGTGCAGCTCTGCTCATGGCCGACACCGCTCGCAACGGACATGTGATCCATGTTCAGCTTGGAAAGTACAAGGAGATTGATGAAGCTGTACTTCTCCCCACGTTTGAGTCAATCAAAGGGCCTGATTACCCCAGCGAAGATGAAGTTCTCCGGCGCCTGCAGGAGCTTGTGGCGGCTAGCTAGGGCTAGATGGGGTTGTATCTCTGAAAAAGACAAAAGAGAAAAGAAAAACGTGTGTAGGCACGCCGGAACATATTTTGACTGGGTACCTTTCAAATTAAAACCTGATGCCAGGCTTTGAAAGGAAAACAATCAACGATTCAACATTCATGAGTTTAAAATAAACTTGATTCGATAGGGGACATTCTGCAGTGCAGGCATTGCGAGCTCAATGCAGATAAGTCTGCTGAATGGTATTTCTTGTGTTGGTCTAACGATAATTCATAACATGGTTTGTTAATGTTGCTCAAAGAAGCCAAGCCGCACACAGTCTAAGAATATGAATTGTGAAGATCGTGGATGAATCACCAAGCAAGACGGTATCATTTCTATTTGCTCAGAGCATCGAAAAGCCCCCAGAAGCTGAAATAGTCTGCCCAGTCACCCAGTTTGCCTGCGGCTCGGCGAGCATGGCAACAACCGACGCAACATCCTCCGGTTTCCCCATTCTATTCTCGAACGGCGTCATAGAAACGATCATCTTGACATGCTGCCCGTGAGCATCGGATGCCCCAGAATCACGGGCCATGTCCGTCTCGGTGACGCCGGGTTCGACAGTGTTGACCGTGTGACCCGCCGGCCCCAGCTCCGCAGCCAAAGCTCGTGTCAGGCCCTCCAATCCAGCTTTCGAGGATAGATAGAGACTGGCGGAAGCGTAACCCCCGCGTGCTGCAACGGAGGTGATGTTGATGATGCGTCCCGGGCGGCGGAGGTAAGGAATCACAGTCTGCGCCATGAAGAAAGGCCCTCGGAGGTTGACGTTTATGCTTTCTTGGAAGTCCTCGGGGGTGACTTGCGAAACGGGGAGCTTAGAGGTGACGCCGGCGTTGTTGACGAGAATGTCAATGTGCTCTCCGAACGCCGCAACCGTGGCTTCGACCACTTTCTTCGGGGAATCGGCCGAGGCGACGTCGGCCTGGACCGCCATGGCGCGCGCCTCGTTATCCAAGGCATTTATGCTATCAACCACCTCCTTCACCAAGCCCTCACTCTTTTCCGAGACATATGTGACAACCACCTGGATTATACGTTAGTTGTCGTGATTCTTGCCGGGACGGAAGAGTCGACATCGACTAATCTTGACTGACGTTGGCGCCTCTCTTGGCAAGCTCGATGGCAATGGCGGCGCCGATACCGCGAGAACCGCCTGTCACGATAGCGACTTTGTTGCGTAGAGATTGTGATAGATCGGGAGTCATGTCGCCGGGTTCGTTCAAGGGTGATTGATGCAACAATGGAGCCAAGGAAAATTGGGGGATTTTGACGGCAGCTGAAATGAACAGGCCAAGGAAATGCGGGGTTCCGTTCAGCCAGAGGCAGACAGGGGTTGTCAAAGTCTTGTTCTCTCCAGCTGAAAAATTTCCGAGATCATAACAGGGCAGGACCTGGGGCCTTCAACTGATTGCATCAGACAGGTCTTGGAACGAAACATCGCGGGTTTCTATGCTTTTGTGAAAGAGGTCTTTGCGGCACTTGATTGTTCAACTGGAAATTGTTTACAACAAACCTCAAAACTTGCGCAGGGATACCTTTGGCTTCGATATTCCGATATTACACATCACAGGATTGGTAGGATCGAAACATAATCAGTAAAGACCATCACAACTCGTGACCAAACCCCACACTCGTGCCGTACGTCGACTCCACGCCAGAACATTAAAATGAGGCGGTCATATACATGTGAGGCAACCACCTCGTGAATTCGGTTAACCTGAACACAGAGCTTCACCTTCTTAGCTTTATCATCCTGCAACATAGCTCGTCCCAAATCAGTAGAACCATTCAGAATGTGCCATGGTGGCCACTGTGTCGGCTTCAAACAGCCATCGCCCGAACAGGGTATGACTACGACGAAGAGGAGGAGCTCGCACTCGCCGCAGCACGATCTCCCAATCCCTCCCACCGAACAAATGTCGGAGATCCAGAACTAGACATTCCCTTACAAGGGCAGTTGGCCAGAGTACGGACAATGGCCAGTCGAGCGCGATGTATATCCGCCGCTGCCGGCAAGACCTTCTGGCGGCTGAGTGCGAATCATGAACCTGCCGTCAAACCGTAATCGATTCAACGGGCCGTGGCCAAAGATCAAGGTGGTAGTTGAACCAACACCCAACCTCGACAGAGCGTGTGCTTTCGTGGCGTATGAGGTGTTGGAGACCACCCCGGCTGAGATCACAGCGCCCTGGCTATGTTTTTTTCATCTACGATGCTACCCTACAGACTGTTCACCCGGTGCAAACCGCTGGGCTCGTCAGTTTTATCTACGAGCGCACAATGGACGAACGCAGGACCAGCGAAGGATGTCCGGGCAGGGACGAAGTCATTGCGCTGCCTCCGCTGGCGACGAACGTCGCCACAAGCACCGCTACGGATGATGGCCTCAATGAGTTTGGCATCTCTTATCCGCCGGGCCGCCCCTGGCACACCGGATACCCCACCCACCGTCGGATGGTCAGGCTTTGCATTCAATCTTACGAGCGTAAGGTTCAAAGTAGCCTCACCTTGCAAGACATGACGGAATCGGAGCCTTAGTACCTCTCGGGAAGGCTCGATGACTGTCGGTGCTTGGCAGACTGGAGGAGGACAGCGCGGACACCGAAGACGGATCTGATATGAATGGCAACGCCCGGTAAAGATTTATAACAAGCGAGTTTCAAGAAGAAAAAAAGGACCAAAACTGCGAAAGCAATGCGAGGTGTGTCCAGTTTAAGGAGCATGGTGAAATGAAGTGACATTCTTGCAAAAAGCGAGGAATAAGAGCCTGCTTCAACAACGACCTAATACAAAATCACGCAACGTATGCCTTGCTTCCCCGGTAACTCCGGCTGGCCCCAATGGCATCTGTTTCTGCCTATTCACCTCTACATGACGCCATGCATCATTCGTCTAGACGCAAGCAATGGTCTGGACGCAGTTGTTGTTTTGCTTGAGACCTTTGCAGGCCTCTTCGTTGGCGGCGGTGGCCTTTGCGTCCAAGGTGTCCGTCTTGCCCCGCTGGCAGACGCCCGTGTTGCCGGTGCAGAAGAGCTTGCTGCCCTGCTGGCACACGGAAAGGTAGTTGGTGGTCTCGTAAGTGGTCTGGGCCGAGGCCACGGCGGCCATGATGCTGGCGAGCAGGGCGAAGCTGGGGAACTGCATCTTCGTTTGGATATAAAGGTGGCCGTTTAAAAGAGGGTTTGGTGGGTATTGGAGCGAAAATGGTAGACGAGTTATCGAAGCGATTGTTGGGTATTGAGATGTGGCTGATCGATCAACCCGTCAGAGAGGGTTTACTTCATCTTTTATATCACCAATCTGCTCGCCCTGCCCGCGGGACAATGCCCCTCTGGCACACAAGGGACCGTCACAATCTAGCTGATTCGAGCCGACGTCTCGAGGCCGCCACAAGCGAGCGGTTTTACGGGGAACACGGCGTTGCCGCGGGGCCGTCCAGCCGGGAACCTTTAAAAAGAAGCCCGCCAGTGCGACGAACGCTTTCAGGCGTCGCATTGCTTCATGCGTTTTGCATTGACTAACAATGACGTTTCAACTATACCCTGCGTTGTCTCGCAGCCCCGTACCATCTCTGGGGAGTCAAGAAAATGAACTGAGGACGGTAACCCAATTATAGCACAGTGGAGAGAATCCAGGACTTTGTGCTGGATGTGCCGAGCATCCTCCCCCCCCCCATGTTGGTGTCATCCGCCAGTTTGCGGGGTTTGATGAAGCTCTGCAAGCGCGCGGGTTTGAGTCAGATTCTTATGTACTCCGATAATGTTACCTGGATATGTCTTGCCAAATTTTCAGACATGGAATATTAGTCCACCCCATTCAGAGCATGCATGGCCCCGGCAAGCCCGCGGGAAAGTCGGTCGCAGCGCCTATTTTGCGAGCTGGGGTCGGATGCGTGACCTCTCGCTTATATGGACTAGCAGAGCCAAATGCGACGAACGACTTCCGAGACGCTCCTCCGTTCCATGGTGAAGTTTTCTTCTAGATTAAAAGCCGCGATGGTGCGAGTTGGCTCTGGAGAAGCTATCGGCCGCAAGACAGCGCCGAGAAGTTGGGCAACGCCGTTACGCGGCTGAAACTGCGAGAACCTGCGATTGTCGAGATTACTTGGCATGTAAATGTAAAACAGAAAAAAATAGAAAAGAACAAAGAAAGAAAAAACCTTGGTCCGAACTGGAAAGCTCAGCTAGCAACACGGCCGCATATTAAGTCACCTATTCGCGTCAAGATTGCAGACCTTCAAGCTCCGGGCGGCGGCCGGTGTCCCTCCCACTCGTACTCGGCCACGGAAGCCGGTGTGCAGAATCAATGGCGCAATCGGCTAAGCAAAGCATCCTTCGCCCAGCCGCCGATCCTGGCACCGAGTCGGCGGCGATAAGCCAGACCCGAGACCCTTTTCATCCACTGGAACGCCCGCGTCGGCGGCGCCCCGACAGGAACCCGTTGGAGCGGGAAGAGCCCGGTATCACGCAATTGCGTCGTCCGAAAAGCCCGACGGATGGGATTTTGGGTGCTGACGGCGCAATCGGTGGCCCCCAAACCCTCGGTATCGATTGCCGCCAATGAGTCTTGTTAGACGATAATGAGATTGTGTTATTTATGTACACGATATCCTCACTTTGATGCGTCAAAGGGCTTTCACTCAGACTTGCGGAGAGAAAGAGAAAAAAGGGGGCCCATCTCCTTTCTCAATCCTCCAGTGTCTCGAACCTCACCCAGACGAGCGCGCTCGCTGACGGCTAGCTGTTGACTCATGCGCTCAAACACAAACTCATAAAACCACCATACATTCAGGATCCTCAACTTCGAGACACAGCAACACCATGGCCGCCGACATCAGGGTCTCAATTGACCGCGGCGGCACGTTCTGCGATGTCGTCGCCCACGTCGACGGCCGCGAGCCCCTCATCATCAAGCTCCTCTCCGAAGATCCCGCAAACTATCCCGACGCCCCGACCGAGGCCATCCGTCGCGTCCTCGAAGTCGTAGAGGGGAAGACCGTCCCGGTGGGCGAGAAGCTCGACGGCTCCCGCATCGGTGAGTGCTTGCGCCATGAGTGACCTGAAGGCGACGGACCATCCCTCAGAAGCAACCTCCCCGATGACCAAGTCCGAATGCCCTCGCTGACGCGCCGCACAGCATCATGCCGTATCGGCACCACGGTCGCCACAAACGCCCTCCTGGAACACAAGGGCGAGCGCTTCGCCTTCCTCACCACAAAGGGCTTCAGGGACGTCTGCGTCATCGGCGACCAGTCCCGTCCTAAACTGTTCGACCTGAACATCCGCAAGGCCGCGGCCCTGCACTCGACCGTCGTCGAGGTCGACGAGCGCATCGTCCCGGCAGACTACGACCTCAACCCGACGCCCCTCGACAAGGACGCCGCCCTCTCGTCGTCGGGCCCGGACGACGGCCTCGTACGCACGGCGAGCGGCGAACTCGTCCGCATCCTCCGCCGCCCCGACCCGGAAACCGTCCGCGCCCAGCTCCGCGACCTCCGAGACCAGGGCTACACCTCCCTCGCCATCTGCTTCATGCACGCCTACCTCCACCCGGCCCACGAGGACCTCGTCGCCTCCGTCGCGCGCTCCCCCGAGCTCGGTTCTCCTTCGTCACAACCTCGGCCGCGACCTCCCCGACCATCAAGTTCCTCAACCGCAGCGCCTCCACCTGCTCCGAGGCCTACCTCTACCCCGTCATCCAGCGCTACGTCGACTCCTTCCGCGCGGGCTTCCGCGTCCCGCCCCGCCGCGTAGACTTCATGTGCTCCGACGGCGGGCTGAAGGCAGCCTCCAAGTTCCGCGGCAACGAGGCGCTGCTCAGCGGCCCCGCCGGCGGCGTCGTGGGGATCGCGAGGTCGTGCTACGACCCGGACGACGGCACCCCCGTCATCGGCTTCGACATGGGCGGCACCAGCACCGACGTGTCCCGGTACGACGGCAAGTACGACTACCTCACCGAGACCTCCATCGCAGGGCGCACGATCACCGTCCCGATGCTCAACATCGCCACGGTGGCGGCAGGCGGCGGCTCGATCCTCTTCGCCCGCAACGGCCTCCTCGCCGTGGGCCCGGAAAGCGCCGGCGCGCATCCCGGCCCGGCGTGCTACCGCAAGGGAGGGCCCCTGACCGTCACGGACGCGAACCTCTTCCTCGGCCGCCTCGTCCCCTCCTCGTTCCCCTCCATCTTCGGCCCGGACGCCGACGCGCCCCTGGACACCGCCGTCGTCGAGCAAAGGTTCGCCCGCCTCACGGCGGACTTCAACTCCCAGACGTCCCGGTCCCTGACCCCCCACGACGTGGCGCTGGGGTTCCTCGACGTCGCCAACGAGACAATGTCCCGCCCGATCCGCAACGCCACCGAGGCCCGCGGCTTCGCGCCCGAGAACCACCACCTCGTCTCCTTCGGCGGCGCGGGCGGCCAGCACGCGTGCGATATCGCCGACAAGCTCGGCATCCGCCGGATCCTCGTGCACAAGTACTCGTCGCTGCTGTCGGCGTACGGCATCGCGCAGGCGGAGCTGCAGCACGAGGCGCTCGAGCCGTACGGGAGCAGGCTCGACGCCGCCGCGGGTGCGCACGTCGCGGAGCGCCTCGCGGCGCTGAGGGCCAAGGTGGGCGAGGAGCTGCGCTCGCAGGGCGCGGGGGAGGAGTCGGTGGCCTTTGACGAGAGCCTGGTGTTGCGGTACTTCGGCACCGATACGAATCTCACGATTTCCAGGCCCGAGGACGGGGACTACGCGGCGAGATTCCAGGCGACGCATCTCCGCGAGTTTGCGTTTTCGATGAACAGGGACATCATCATCGAGTCCATCAAAGTCCGCGGGACGGGAAGCGCGGGAGCGAGGGTCCGGGAGGCGTCTGCGTTGAAGGAGTTGGCGTCCAGCACGCAACTCCCGGCCCCTGAGTCCGGCGAGAAGCAGCGCGTCTACATCGACGGCGCGTGGCACGACACCGGTGTCTACCGTCTCGACGACGTCCCGAAGGGCGTCGTCATCCCCGGACCAGCTCTGCTGATCGACCAGACCCAGACAATTTTCGTGTCGCCGACGTTCCGCGCCTACATCCTCTCCTCTCACGTGCTTCTCGAAAAGCTCCCGCTCTCGTGCTCAGCCGCCACCCTCACCACTCCCATGCCCATCAAGGAGCGCCTCGACTTCTCCTGCGCGATATTCTCCCCTTCAGGGAAACTGGTCGCCAACGCCCCCTCACATCCCG
>JAIMZG010001262.1:0-25888 GCA_020466075.1 Colletotrichum coccodes
CTTGGGTCTCCTAACACTTCTCACCAGGCGTTACGCTACTGTCTCTGCCATCGCCGCCTCCGGCGTTGCCCCTCTCCTCCTGGCCCGTGGTCACCAGGTCTCCACGTCCCCGAGGTCCCCCTGGTCGTCGACTCCGCTCTCTTCGAGAACGCCGCCGTCGCCCGCACCTCCGCTGCCGTCTCTCTCCTGAAGACCGTCGGCGCCGCTGACGACGTCGAGAAGGTCAAGAAGTCCAAGAAGCTCCGCGCCGGTAAGGGCAAGCTCCGTGGCCGCCGCTTCCGCCAGCGCCGCGGTCCCTTGGTCATCTACGACCCCGAGGTCGACGGCAAGGAGCTCGTCACCGCCTTCCGCAACGTCCCCGGTGTCGAGACCTCCCCCGTCACCGCCCTCAACCTCCTCCAGCTCGCCCCCGGTGGCCACCTCGGCCGCTTCGTCATCTGGACCTCGGCCGCCTTCAAGTCCCTGGACACCATCTACGGCACCACCACCCAGCCCTCCGCCCTCAAGAAGGACTTCCTGCTGCCCTCCAACATCGTCTCCCAGAGCGACCTGACCCGTCTGATCAACAGCTCGGAAACCCAGTCCGCCCTGAACGAGCCCAAGGGCTACGCTCTGACCCGCCGCTCCGCGGTCCAGAAGAAGAACCCCCTCAAGAACAAGCAGGTCATGCTCCGCCTGAACCCCTACGCCTCGGTATTCGCCAAGGAGGCTGCCCAGAAGAAATAAGCAGTTTCTCCTGTGACGGGTGTCTGACGAAGGTGGTGGAACGGATGGTTCTGAAAAGGACGGGGCTACATTTTAGCATGGTTTGTGCTTGAGGCGTAATGGACAACTAGGAAATGTTGACCTCAATTCATCAATGGACAAATGATTCCCTTGAAATCAAAAAAGCTGGCGTGTTGGTCCGGCCCCCGGACCGTGACGACTCGATTCCACGTGATTCATGACTTTTCTTGCTTTTGTAAACATCTCTCATTTATGTAGTGACTGGAAGGTAGCTACAAAAAGTCTTCTCAAAAAAGAACTCTCGTGGTGCTCGCCGTAGTGGAATGCGACATGTGCTGTCTGACGTATACGTTGTCCATCACAAAGGTGGCGGAAAGGTAATCAATCCCCTTGATCAAAGTCCGCTGCCTTTTCTCTTACCCCGACGTCATCGACGTCTCAGCACCCCATAAAGGTACCCAGGTTACCGAACCCCTCGAGAGCCTCCTCGTCCCGGGGCGGGATGAAGCCCTCGAGCAGGTCCTCCACCTCCTCCACCTTCTTGAGCCTCCAAAACCTCTGGATCGCGTCGGCCAGCCTCTGCGAGCACGAGTCGACGTTCTCCTCCGTCTCGGCCGCGAAGCACAGCCGGAAGTACGCCCACCCCCTCTCGGCGCGGATCGCCGGCGTGGCGCTGAAGATCATGCCGGGGCTCACGAGCACGCGGTACGGCTTCCGCGTGGCCAGGAACATGAGCGCCGTCGACAGCTTCTCGCCGTCGAGCAGCGGCACCTTTTCGCCGCCCGTCGCCATCCACAGGGGGTGCGTCTCGAGGCGGAGCTTCAGCCAGATGAACATGCCGCCGCGCGGCCAGTCGAACTCGTAGAGCTTCGTCTTGCTGACGACGCCCCAGTCGGCGTCGTCGGCGCTGCGCGGCGTCGACTGCTTCAGCTGGATGGACCCCTCGTCGAGGATCGTGCACATGCGGTTCATGCGGCGCTCGTAGACGCCGCGGAGCCCCTCGAGCCAGCGGACCCAGCCGTCCATCTTCCAGCCCCCAAAGGTCTGCTTCTGCCGCGAGGTGAGCGCGGCGAAGGCGGAGCGCGCGGCCGGGGGTTGTTCACCCATGATCAGCTCGGCGACGGTGGACTGCACGAAGCCGGAGGGCTGCTGGGTGGTGACCTCGGTGATCCTTGAGGGGGGGGGACACCGTCAGCTACGGCCCGCAATACCAGGCTTCGTCGGAGGGCGATGGGGCTACGTACCTCAGCAAGCGCTCAATGATGGCCGGCTGCGCCGTGATCCATCCCAGTCTGCATCCTGGCGCGATCGTCTTGGAAAAGGTGTCGAGACGGATGACTCTGCCCTCAGTATCGACGCTGAGGAACGACGGGATCAGCGAGTCGAGGAACGGGTATCCCGACGACCTGCCGGGCTTGTAAGCCGGAGGCGGCGGAGGAGCCTCCAACCCCCGGGACTTGGCCTCGGCCACAACGGCGGAAGGGTACTGCAGGTACCAGTACGGGTCGTCCTCGACGATGATGATGTCGTACTTGCTGGCGATAGCGTAAATCTCCTTGCGGCGCTCGACCGAGAGGACACCACTGGTCGGGTTGTGGCCCATGCTGTCCGCCACACGTCAGCCACGCACGCCCCGGGGTCTCACCCAGAAATCGAGCGACGACCCCTCATAGGGGAAGGGCGAAACTCACGTCACGGTGTACAAAAGGGACGGCCTCTTGCCGTTCTTCTCATCCCACCCCGCCAACACCTCCTCCAGGCCCCCGGGGCCGTCGACGCTCATCCCGCCCTCGTCCATCTCGACAGGGACGACCTGCACGCCCCTGGGCAGCGCCTGCGTCAGGACCTGGCTGTACACGAACACCTCGCACAGCATCCCCGGCCTCTCGGCCGCGCGTCCCGGGCCGGGTCCCACGTGTCCGTCAGCAGCTCCAGCGTCTTGGAGAAGCCGTCCGTCGAGCCGCAGCTGAGGATGACCTCCGGCCCGCCGAGGTACGGCACGTTAGGGTGCAGGTGCTCCCGCGCGAACTGCCTGACGAAGGACCGCAGCGGCGGGTAGCCCTCGGCCGTGCCGTACTGCAACGCCGTCGCGACGTCGATGCGCCGGAGGGGGTCGCGGTCCGAGTCGGTCCCCGGAACGGTGACGTGCCGTGCCGCCTTGACGTCCTTTTCCTTGTCCTTTCCTGCGGCATTGCTCCGGATCGGGAGCGCGGTGGCGGCGCCGGCGTCGGGGATCGGGGACGGTTCCCAGCGTTCGGGCTTCGCCGCCTGCGCTTCGAGGGTGTCGAACGGGAACAGGCTCGAGTGCGGAAGGCCTAAAGTCGACGGGAGACAGGGCATGCGGTCAGCGAGTCGTGTCCGGACGTGGCCGAGATCGGGATTGCGAATATCATTGGAGCGTTGGCGCGCAGAAACGTGCCAGACGCAACGCGGAGCGCGGAGCACGCAACGCAAGGTGCGTTTTGCGGCATGTATGGCGGCATCTCCCCCCGCCCCACGGGGAGGGCGGCCAGCCGGTCAACGCGGTGCAACCGCCATAAAACCGCCACATCAGAGGGCAAAGGGAGTGCGGGATTGTAGGTTCGGGCTCAGAAAGGCTCAGAAAGGCTCACCTCCAGCTAGGTTTCCAATGCCCGGAATCTCAAAGTACTTGTAATACTCCTTCATCTTGCTGGGCAACCGCCTCTTGGTGACCGTGGAGTAGTGGTGCTCCAGGTTGAGAGGCGGCCTCTTGGATGAATGGTCCGTTGCGGCGGACATGTTGATGGTCGGCGGCGGCGGTGATAAGAGGGGGCGGTGGTCCGTCTTGTTTGTCGCTGGGCTGTCGCGTGCCTATGCGTCGATGAGACCGAGTGAGCCTGTAGTTGCGTGGGAAGACTCGACGGGGAGAGCTCACAACACTCGAGATTCAACGAAGGGGGGGGGAACCAAAAGATAAGCAAAAGCCGAGAAGAAAGAGAAGATGCCGAGTAGAAAGAGACAGTGACAAGTCCAAACCCACCCCATTGCCCCAGTCGAGTTCACCCCCGGCTCCATCACCCCGGTATTACAAATCGTCATCCATCTCGACATGGGAGTGCCCCGATAAGGAAGCTCAAGAACACTGGTTGATAAGGAGGGTCCCGGGCGGTCGGTCGCCGACTCGCAGCGCGATGAGTAGTGGACAGGGGGGGTTGAAGAGAAATGTGGGATGTGGGAAGCGAGTTCGGACTGTCGCCGAATCCCTGTGTGCTTGCCTCCCACCCTGGGCACTTTGGCGCTGGCGTCTTGGCCGGAAAGCCAGGTCGGCCCCGGTCGCCATCGCGGCTCTCGTGGAATCTCCCGAAAGTCTACCCCGTGAGTTCATGTTCTTCTAAAACCCTATTCCTCGATCCTCGAGCCGCACCTGTCACCACAAACCCTAAAAGGCAAACCGATCTTCCTTCTGAAGCATTGAAAAACAGTCTGATTAGCGTGAAGCTGTATCGTGCCTCAAAATGGAACTCTGGTAATATGCAGAGCTCTGATGCTAGACGGCCGTACAAGTACAACAGGAATCGTCATCTTAACCGTTCGTTCCCTCCCTCCAACAAATAACTACAGTGTTCCCCCAGCCGTCCGTCCCCTTGGCATCCCATAACGCCTTGCTGAAATCATGCAACAGTGAGCCTGTTTAGACAAACACATCCACTAAACCCGTCCTCCAATCCCGCCAAATACTTTTTTCACACCTCTATCTTAGATGTCTCCTTACAAGTATGGCATCCAGAGCGCATCGCACTGGGCCAGGTTCATGGGGTTGACCGCCTTCGCAACCAGGTCAATGACGGTCTGGTTGGCTGGCAAGTTGCCAACAGGGCTCTGTGCGAGGCTGACGGCACGCTTAACAACCGAATCGCTATTCACCTGCACCGACTCGCGGAGCTGGTTCTCCGTCATCTGGACCGTCCTGTGCGAGCTCGTGAACCAGAAGATCATCTCATCGCGCACGAAGAGCGTGAGAGCGTGCTCGAGCTCGTACTCGGGCTCCGTGAGGCATCGCGCAATGGCCATGAGGGCACAGCTGAAGATGCCCTCCGTCGCCAACGGCCCCATCAGTGTCTGGAGGTTCGGCGTGAGTCGGAAGGGCACTGGTTCCGGGTTATGGAAGAAGGGCTTCGCAGCGCTCATATACGCCATGAGCTCCGACCCCCAAATGTTTCCGGACCCGCGGGCAATGTTGATTTTTGCGGGTACCGGTTGTGCATGTAGAGAATGTACGTCATGAAGGTGAGCGACGCAAGCTGGTATGAGAACTGTCTGCGGAACAGCCAGAACTCGGTGAAGTCGGGGAAGGCCCTCTGGAAGTAGTCCAGGGCCAGGTTCTGCGGTACCCACTTCTCCTGGATGGCGTTGAACACCTCAAGCCGAGCGGTTGCGCTCTGCTCGGCATGCTTCTGTGGCGGACCGTTAGGTTCTGTTATTTGCTCTTTTACGGCAGTACTTACCGAGTTCTTCGTGTCAAGAACACCGCGCAACTTCTCCATCGTGAACAAAACAGGATCGTCCTTGGACATGCCGTGACGTCGGCAGTGGTCCTCATACACGCTCTGAAGAGTGATGTACGAAGTATCCTCCTGCACGATACGGATGTGAGGCGCCAGAGGAACCATCAATGGCAGGGTGAACTGGAGGTCTCGGCGACGACTCTCCTTTCTTCTGCCCAAAGTCTGGTTCAGTTGTCTAAACAGCTGCAGGATACGCTCCTCACGACGGCAGTGTCTCGCAGCCGGGTGCTGAACAGCCCAGGAGTGAATGCTTCCATCATGGCCGCGCATCTGAAGACGACGGTAGGAGGCGCTGATCGATCTCACCAGATCAACGTTCGGCAAGAAGCGTTCTATCCGGATGAAATCCTGGTTCTTGTCCTTATGCTGCAGGTATTGACCGGGGACCTCGACATCATCAAACCGCTGGTAGCGGAATTCGGATAGGTGAGGAGAGAAAGCCTCGAGGGAAACGCGCGTAGTGCGACGATCTAGCTTCTCCTCGAACTTGTTGCGCCAACGTCTCAGCTTGTGAATGTACTCGTACATCGTAGGCTTGACGTTGACGAAGTCGGCTTCGAACGACTTCTTGATGTGAGCAGGAAGAATCGTCTCGGCGAAGCGGGTAATGTTGGTCTCGGTCGCGGAGGGAAGCTTGACGTCCTTGGCGAACGAGGAAGGCATGCGGCTGACGTACGCCAGTGCATCGTTAAGCAGAGCAACGATGAGACGGTACGCATCCTCATCGGGCGGGCACTTGAAGTGCTTCTGGATCTGGTCCACCATGGTCTCCATCGACAGCGCGAGAAGAGGGAAGGCAGTCTTGAGGGCGCTCATGATCTCCTCGGTAAGCTCCCACGGCGGCTTCTTCTGACCTGCGCCCGACTGGTCGCCGGCCCCGTTCGCTTGAGGGGCGGGAGTGCCGTTCGCGTCGTTACCCTCGGTCTTAACGGGTGCATTAGCGTCGCCGCCGCTGGCGGTGCCAGGTCTTGAGCCCGGGGCATCTGGCTTCGCAATGCCATCTTGCTTGGGTTGCTGAGGCGATGCGCTAGGCTTGCCGTTGGACACGGTCGATTGAGCACGCTGGCGCGCCTTCTCCTTGGCCTCTTGGTTCTTCTTGATGACCAACATGTCCTCTCTATTGGTGCGGAGCTGGAAGTATAGGGCTTGGGGATACGACCTGGCGATCTTAACCAGGATCTGGTGGACCCTGGGTGCTTCCTTGTGACCGAGGCCGGTGATGAGCTGGGGAATGTAGGTGATCCAGTACCAGACAGGGGTTTCGCCCTTAAAGTCGTCGAAGCCGGCCGCAATGGAACCGTTGGCATCGTCCAGACTGAGCAGCCACAAGATGCGAGCAATGAGTTTGCGCGACTTGGCGTTCTTGTAACTGCCGGCGGCTTGCAGGTACGACGTAAGCGCCTGGCGGGCCGAGTTGATATCTGTCGGGTCCTCCTTGTACTTGCGCTCGTTGAAGTAGCCCCATTCGGCCCAGGCCTTGGCCGCGGTGATGTCGAAATACAAGGCCGTGCCGTAGGCGGAGTCTGCCTCTTCCTTCTGCTTGAGCTTCTCGAGGAACATGCCCTTCAGGGTGTAGAACTCGGCTTTCTGAGGCGGGTTGAAGTAGTTGAGATTCGTGTTGTTGATCACGTCCAATCCGCTCGTGAGCTCCTCGGGGTTCTCGTAGTGACACTTGGCTTGTTCCCGCAGCTTGAGGAATGCCTCCTGAATCTCTATATTCGGCAGGGTGTAGATCCTGCTCAGCTGGGTGATACAAACCTCCGGAAGGCTGTGCTTGCGAGCGACATGCGCGAAGCGGTTGATGATCCAGGCAGTCTCGTGGTATCCGCGGTAGGCGAACGAGGCGCCGCTGGCGTTCTGTCCGCCTCCCTGAGGCAGCAGTTGGAGGTACGTCTGGTTGATGAGGCCGAAGATGTGTTGACGCCAGGTGACCAAATCTTGCCAGGCAGTGATGTCGTCCCAGACGTTGGGCAGGCGGTCGCGCCAAGCACCAAGCAGCAGCTTGAGCTCCCCGGACTTAACATCTAGGTTGGACTGGTTGGTGCTGGCCAGACTGTTGCAGATGACGCTCGCGTCGTGAAGCTCGACCAATTGCTGGAAGTTCTGAAGCAGCGGTATATGTGCCTTGGTGAGCTGCTTGGGCAACTGGTGCCACTTCCTGATAGACAGCTGGATGGCCTCGTCACACGATTTGGCAAAGTCCTGCGGCGTTTCTTGCTTGTTGTAGAACTTGAGAAGCGACATGAAGGCCTGGAAGAAGGCACGACGAGGCGTCGGGGCATCCATGACGCCCTTGATAAGGTTGTCCAGTGCCTCGCGGTGCTCCTGTGTCTGCCACATCTCGGTGTTGTTTCTCCACGCGCACTCGAGAAGCAGGTCCTGGAAGTTCTCGTGCTTGGCGAAGTCTTGGAGAATCTCCCACTGCTGCAGCTTCTGCGCGCACAAAACCCAGTGATCTTCCCAGAGAACATACTCGGCTTGAGAGAAGGGAATGACGCCCGTTCGAGCTTTTATCTGAGCGGCCTCGTACATCTTCTGGGCCTTGTCCCACATTCCATTCTGCTCGTAGGACAACGCGGCGTTTGTCTCGACGAACTGGCATCGTCGACGCCATGTGCCGTAGAATAGATCGTCTTCTTGCAGAGAAGCGTACAGCTCGACAAGCGCATCGAGGTTGCTTTCTCGGACGACTGCCGACTCGATCTCGGGTTTGATGGCTGCGTTCTCGAGCTGTACGAGCGCGGTGTACCAGGCATCGTACGTCTTGGCCTCGTACTTGAGAACATGCGGCGGGATCTTGCAATCAGGCCAGGCCTTGGCCGCACCCTCGAGCAGAGACTGGACCACGTTCGGGCGCTTGTCGATCTGGCGGCTGTGGTAGTCCTTGGTCAGGAGCGCGACCATGCCTCGCTCGAGCTCGGCGCGTTCCTCCTTCATCGTCGCAGACCAGTATATGGGGAACAAGGCAACCCAAACCTGGTGGGCCAGCGTCGAGTCCACGTGTTGGAGTTGGATGAGAGGCTCGACCAGGTCTCGAACCTTGACCTCTCCAAGCTCGCTCATGAACCGTCGGTGGGCAGTCATCAAGGCGTCGAACTTGTCGTCCGCCATGTTCGCAGGCTCTCTGTTGTCTTTGGAGTGGATCGAGAAGAGCTGGGTGATCGGCAGAGTCTTGAAGTCTTCTTGATGCAGCTGGATGGGATTGTTCAACTCGACCGCACCGAGAAGCAGGTGCGAGGCTTGAGCCAACCAGTAACTGTCAGCCAGAGTGTCCCAGTCTGCGAAGTGAGGACATAGGCAAGGCGGGCACTGGCAGTCTTTGATAGACTCTTGTCAAAGATAGCCATGAAGCGGTTACGCATGTCGACGTCCTGAGCGCGTGTGCCAATCAAGAATGCATGCTCCATACGAACAGTCAACTCCGTCCGGGTGATCTTGGGGTCCTCGTAAATGCGTATGACCAGCTCCAGGAACTTGGTCAGCATGGTCGAATCTTGACGGTGTTCGAAGGAGAGCATCTTATGGAGGACCGCCGTTTTCTCCTTGAGAGTAGGCCAAGTGCCTTCAGAACGGAACACCCAGCCTTCCACCATGTTGAGGATTTCCTCGCAGAGTGGGATATGCATCGACTTCTCGACGAGGGTCGCCAGAACGCTGAGGAACGGGCGTCGGTTATCGCCCAACACCTCCATTCGCAATGCAACAACCTGGATAGCCTTGAGCATGAGAGCTGTTGACACCTCGAGATCGTATGCGGACATCTCCCCAGTCGGCGTGTTGTTGGGGTCCTGGGCGCGAGGCGCCATCCCAGCTTGATGATTGGCGACAGCCGTGTAATGCTGTACATGCTCTCGCGCCAGTTTGCTCTGGAGAGCCTTCATCAGGACAGGAATGTGCTGGTCGATGACGCTGGGTTTGCGGTTACCCAACGACCACAAGATGTTGACTCCAGAGCCATAGTGACCGGCTGCCATGGCCTCGCCGGCGATCGATGACAAGGAGTTCATGATCTCGGAGTTTTGTGACTCGGATTCGCCCTCGGCGTCGGCATCCTCCATCGGAATGTCCTCCGGAATAGCGTCAAGGACTCTCTGGATGATCGCCTTCAGGTCGCGGTCATCATCGTATTTCTTGTCGGCAAGGTGCAAGCAGTCCTGCAACTCGGGATTCTCGCTCTTCAGGCACTTATCCAGGACCTTCTGGACCGATGGCATGTTCTTTGCAATCCATTCATCTGGCTTGAAGTTCAAGATGATGCGAACGACCTGGAGAGTATTGATGATGTTTGTGATAAACTTCTCGTCGAACTTCTCCTTGTCCGCCGGATCCGCGGAGAGGATGTTCTGTGTCTTGTCGCTAGCCAGAACAACATCAGTGACGTTAGGAAAGAGATCAATGTCCAGGTCGCCCCAGTATTGGGGCTGAACAAGGTTGTAGAACAGGCTCATGGCCTTCTTGCACAATTCGGTGGATGCGGGCGGCATGGCTGGGCCGTTTGTGGAAACGGAATCTCTCGCCCGTGTGGACGGAAGCTGGTACCGCTCGTTGAGCTGAGCGATGAACTCAACCAGATATTTGATCATCTTCTGGCGGCCGATTGGCGGAATGAGGTACTCTGCCCGCTCTGGGTTTTGCCTGGCAGAAGGAGGAGACGACATGGGCTGGTCGCTGTCCAGCTTCCGCTTGCGGGAAGTCGGAGACAAGGAGATGGAACGAGAGACTGCATCTCCCTTGCCTTCGACGCGGCGTTGCTCCCAAAGCCAAATGAGCCACATCATGTTGAGCGCAAGCTTCTTGGACTCGTTGGAAGGGTTGGGCGGTGCAGCAACCTTCCTCAAGGACGAGATGATAAGCATGGCGTACTTGTCCCTTGACTCGTAGAACAGCTCCGGATGTCTGACCAAGAAATGGAAGATACTAGTCATCTGCTGTATGTTCTGGCCCTCATCGGCGAGGATCTTCCTAGGAGCCAGCGCCCATCCGGCATTGCGATCGTTGGGCTGCGTGCCCAAGCGCTTCGGCAGAAC
Source organism: Colletotrichum coccodes (assembly GCA_020466075.1). Taxonomy (NCBI): domain Eukaryota; kingdom Fungi; phylum Ascomycota; class Sordariomycetes; order Glomerellales; family Glomerellaceae; genus Colletotrichum; species Colletotrichum coccodes. The sequence continues at coordinate 10,280 of JAIMZG010001262.1, forward strand.
GGGAGCCACCAGCTCCAGAGCCTGAGTGACCAGCGCCCGCCCCTCGTTCTGGTTCGTTCTCAGCAGCGAAAGGTACACCTGAGTGACGATCTTGACTGGCGTCTCGTACAGGGCGATGAAGTAGGCGATGACGACGTAAGCAGCGTGCTTGTTGATGACATCATCCAGTCGGATAAAAGTCCAACAACTCTTAATGATGTCTTTCCTGGCCTCCTGGAAAATGACGGAGTGGTACTTCACTAGCATAGCCGAGAGCTGGAGGACCTCGAACTTGGTGTGGTCAATGCCGGGCTGTGTGAGATCGTCATTGTCATGCTGGCTGGTATCTTGATGCGTCTTCCAAATCTTGGCCGTAACAGCATCAATAATGCTTTTGTCCATGAAACGGCCCTTGGTCTGTGGCGGCTGATTCCAGTGTCGCTGAACGTCCATGGCAACTATCGGGTTGACAATGTAGTGCAACAAGAAACACTTCATCTTCTGGGAGACGTTCTTCTGGGGGTAGGCGTCAAGGCATCTGAGAACCGTTGCCTTCCAGAATTCGGGCGAATCGCTGGTGATAACGTTCTTGTAGATGTACGCGATCAGTGGCTGCGAGGCGCGGAAGTCGTCCGTCGTGACCGAGTCCACCAGGCTGAAGAGAGATTCGAGGTCTTTGGGATTGCGCTCCAAAGACTTGATGAAAATTGACATTAGCTGGTCCGACGCTTGGCACGCCGGGAGTCTGAGGTTGGGCGCGAGTGTGTGAGCTCGCATTTGCTTTTCCAACTCTCTGCCAACCTGCTTCAGCCAGTTCAGATGCTCCTTCTTCTCCAGCCACGTGTCCGTTCCGGACGATACAGTGAGAGAATGCAGAATATGGACTGCATTAACGACGGCGACGAACTTCGTGTCCTTGTTCTGTGAGATAGTATTGTTGCAGAAGTCGATCAGGGCCTGGACATTGGAAGATACCGTTTCTCTGAGAGGGGCACTCTCGGGATGACGGATGACTTGGGATAGGAAGCGTCCATACTTGAGGTCCTCGAGCTTTGGCAGCAGGAAGTTCCAAACCTCGTTAGGATACCTGTTGATGAACTTGTAGAGAGGCGCGCGGAAGGGACTTTCGTGGGTCCGACGCAGCTTCTCCTCCAATTCCAAAGCTAGGTCGATGAGTCGCTGCTTGAAGCCCTCTGCCTGTGGGGGAAGAAGGTGGAAGATGTTGAAGACTGCCGCAACGACCTTCATCTGAGGATGCTGCTCGAAGAAAGTGAAGGAGAGCTGTTGGAGAACGTTGGGGTCCGCGAGGACCTTCACGTGATCAAGCAGACGCGCTCCGATTTCGACCTTGAAGTATGTGGTAAGCAGCTTCAGAAGTCGACCGAGGTTGTCCAGGCCGTGGGTAGTAAGCTTCTTCGGATCTTGAAGACTGGCGAGCACCGGTCTTAGACCTCCCTGCAGCAGATCCTTGGGAAGCTTCTGGTGGGCCTCGAGAGTGTTCTTGAGAGCGCCGTTGGCCGCGTCAATGGTAGCCTTCGAGTCCGAGTACAAACACTTGAAGAAGACCGAGACGATCTTGGAACGAGTGGGGTGGCTGCCTTGCTTAAGCGGAGCGAACTCCTCGAAGCTGGTGGCAGTGCTGAGGATGTTGATACACGCTACCCGGAGGTTGACGATGTACTCGTGTGTCCTGAACTCTCCCGGCTTGTTCGCCAGAGATTCATCGCTCGCATCGGCCAGGGCCAGTGACTCCATGAGCAATCTGGTCAAGTTGTCGTCGAACGTAACCCACTCCTTGCGCAGGGTCATGTGGTATGTCATCGCGTCAATGTAGCCGATCTGTATGGGGAACGGCAGTGCGCGGAGGGGTTTGGAGTAAATAGGTTGAAGAAATCGCTCCTTGTATGGTTCGATCAACTCCCAGACCGCGCAGTTGGCAGCCTTGGCAATGAGCTCGAGAGATCGCTTTGCAGTCTCGCGAACGTGGCGGTTCATATGTGCCAGTTCCGTGTTGAACTGCATGCAGATCTGGGCGAGACGGGATCGCTGCTGCGGCGGCTGACCCGGGTTCTGTTGAGGCATGGCGTCCTCCTTTTTGATGTTCTTCGTGATTCTCTGCAGCAACGTCTCAAGGGTGACCTGAGCAGATCTTCTAGTCTTCTCCGGAAGATCCTGGGGCATGTCCTTGATGACGTACATGAGCGACCGAATGAATTCTATCTGCTTACTCGCGACCCATTGGTCCCCCAAGTCCAGCTCAGTAAGGAGGAAGTTGATGCCGAGCGAACCGCCAGTCTTGGTGAACCACTCCTCCTCGTAGCAACCATGACAGAAGGTTGCGCTCAGGTTGTTGAAAAATGGCAGTCTGGCAACGCTCTGCTGCGATCCAAAGATTGTTGCGGCAGAGTCGTACACCTCACGAATCGCACGTTGCGCGGACTCACGCACTTCTGGGTGATCCGAAGCCAACGATTCCACAATAGCATCAGAGAGTACCCGGGTATCGATAAAGAGTGGGCCTTCTCCGGCATTGGGGTCGAACGGGCTGTAGGCTCGCTTGACATCGACCAGGGCTCGGCCAACCTCGATGATTGTGAAGTGCTTACACAGGTTCATGAGGAACGCCTGTGCTTCCTCCTTGAATTCCGGCAAGGACTCGGCGAACATGACAGCTTCAACAAACGTCGAACGAGATCGTCCTGCTCGTCCTTCTTCGGAATGGAACGCTCCTTGTCAGATGTCTCGAACGCAGAAAAGTCGAAATCGATCTTCCTGCTGATGAGGTCCTGAGCCTGCAGACGCAAGAGCCTGGGCAAGTCGTCGGGCAAGTTCTCGAAACCGATACGCATCTTGAGCTGGGACTTGATGAAGTGGAAGGACTGCTTCTTGTAGTACCCGTCGTACTGGCGAGACTGGTTGCCCTTGCTGCCCTTTGGCTGCTCCATCAGCTTCCTGATGGCCAGGTCAACACCCGTCTCTGCGGGGAAAGCTCTATCCTTCTTGGAACCGATGAGGCGGAGGTCAAAGCTAGTCGGATCGTCGGCGTACTCCTTGTAAGTGAGAGGTTGCGCGTCGGTCATGAACTTCCGATTCCGGCCTCCGAGCTTGCCCAGAATGCGCATCGTCGTGTGAGCATGGAAGTGACTGTAAGGATGTGGCTTGAGATGGTCGAACAGCGCCGTCATCAACTCGTCGATCACCGGAGCCATAATGGGGTCGAGATAATCCGCAGTCAGGTTGTCGACACAAAGCTCCAGAGTCCGCAACCCTTGGCCAACGAGGTCAGTGCCAGCTCGCAGAGCGACAACCAATGGCCGCATGAGGAAGCTGAGATGTGGCAGCAGGTTGCTAAGTCGTGCTGGCACCGTCAAGCACAGCTCCACGTACAAATCTCGCTCGGCAGGCTTCCTTGCCGCCATGAGCAAGTTGTTGAGCACATCCAGCAGCATCTCAAGTAGAGGCAGAATCTGCTTGTAAAGATGCTCAAACTTGCCGCCGCCGATGCTTCTAAAAAGCGACCGCAGAAGGAGGAAGTAATTCATAGGCTCCTCGGCTTTGGTCGATAGCTCGATCGACTTGGTGACTATGTCCACCACATGAGGAAGCAACACCTGTTCGTTTTGATTCGCGAAAAGCGTGACGGCCATGAAAGCCAACTTGAACAGCCTCAGGAGAATCGATGACTTCTTCACGTCTGCCGAGCCAACTTGGTCGATCCGCTCCATCAAGAAGCGCAGGAGCATACCGCAGAAGCTAGGTGAGGTAGCCTCGCTGGCGAGGAAGAACTGGGGGATGTGCAGTAAGGCAGTATGCTCAAAAATCATTTCGTACAGGTGAGGAATCTCCTGTTGGAAGACTTCATGGAAAGTCGCCGGGTCGATGCAGTGGAAGACGGTGGCAAAGGTCTCGAGAAGGTCCTTCTCCTCCTTGCTACTAGACACCATGTAGAAGTTGGCCATGTACTCCACAGGAGACATATACTGGGACTCGGTGGCGGGCTTCTCGATCTCGTAGTAGCGGAACACATAAGCGCCCTCTCTGAAAAGCTTCACCACGACGTTGACCTCCTCGGCAGTGAAACCATAAGCAACATCCTGCCAGTGTGCTGGGGCGTTCTGCACGTCGATGACGTTGTTAACATTGCATGTCCTCAACTGGTAGAAAGTGTTCTTAAGCCCGTTCATCAGGTTCTTGAACAAGAACTTGTTGTCCACGACGGGGTCCGCGCCTCTGTCCCTTGGGTTTGATGTCTTGATCGGCATGGCAGTGAATATGTCCGTCTCGTCCCATTCAGGGGGGTGATCCTTATCCGCAAGGTAGCTTTCCTGGGTTCCGTCAGCGGCTTGCTGGGCGTAGAGTTTCGAGAGCTTCACTGCATTGGGGTATTGTCGGTTCATAGCTACGAACTTGTCGCCGATTGCGTTTAGGATCATGATGAGATAGTGCCGTGCGTCGACCTTGTTGGGCATTTTCGCAATGCATTCCGCCATGTTGAGGAGAAGTTTTGCGCTCATCGTCTGGAAGCTCGTTCCCGGGAAGTTGTCCTGGAGGTTCTTCGTGTAGACCTCGACTGTCTTGCGAATCTGCTCCGGGGTGAGGCTCTCGCGAACGTGGTGGATAAGATCAGCGAGCATGCTGTATGCCAACGGTCTCATCGTCTCATACACCGTCAGTCCGTCGCCGATCAGCGTCTTCTCGTCGAGGAGCTCATCAATCTTGGGCAAGAAGATCTTGCGGAAGTTAAAGTTGATGATGTGTCTTATCGCAACAAGCAACTCCTTCCTTGCGCTGGACTTCTCTCTAGGGCAGTCCTGCAAGAGTCGTACCACGATCTCGGGGAGGGTTGGCAAGAAATCGGTCAGCTGCTGCGAGTACTGACGCAGCAAATAAGCCAAGAAGCTCATGGTCTTGACTTGAGCTGTAATGAACTCCCCGAAAGCAGCGCGGTTCTTGATCAACGGGCTCACCCCCGTGAAGATCTGTCCCCTGGCCTTGGCATCGGCATGGGCCTGCTTCTGCGCGCTTGCCTGGAGGCAGAGGAATCCCTTGATCAGTGGAACAAAAGCCTTGACATTAGCGGCAACTGTGTTCCGGTAGACCTGGAAGACGGACACCACAATGATTGGGCACTCCGACAAGACCTTGAAGGATTGCATTCCCTTCAGTAGGAGTCTGTTCTGTTGCTGAGGATCCGGTCCGAGGTCGGTGACTGACGCCACGGGCGAACCAGGTCGAGGCGACTGGAAGTTGGTCTGGGAGCTGCCTGGCGTAGATGGGGCGCCAGAGTTCGATGCAGTCGAAATGGATGTGTTGTCCAATTGCTCGCGCACAACCTTCTCCATCTGCTCAAAGAGCTCCTGGATCAGGCTGAGGAAGGCTTGGACCTTGCTGCCTAGGACCTTGTGTTGATGTCGCATGACATCTGAGATGATCTTGACACACAGCGTCGCATTCTCTTCGTTGTCCGTCCGGACCAGTTGCATCAATAGGTCGACAACCTCCTCGGCGTAGGGTTCGAAGGGCTCGGTAGGGGACGGGGTCGTCGGCAGTCGGTGGAGGACTTCAAGTATGCAGTTCCGCAGTTTCTTCAATCCATGTCAGCGGCGCACCATGGGGGTTGATGCGGGGCAGCTCACCTGTTCCGGGGAGTTGCTCTGGAAGATGCATGGTCCTCTGAGAATGGCGACGAAAATCGGCACCAATCGCTTCAGGAAGGGGGGGTATATGGGACCGGCCGTGTAGTGGTCTAAACTGTCGCGCAAGGTAGTCGCCGCCTCTACCTTGATTCTCGCATCTGTGCCACACGCACATGTCAGCATCACCGTAACGGAATAGTTGCGCCTCCACCACGGCGGGGTCCCTGGGTCGAGGAGTCGCATCGCACGAGGGGTCGATTCGTACCCGTTTCCGGACTGCTGAGTCGCTTCACGACATCGTCAATTGTCGTGCCCGACATCGCGGCGTCAATGGCCCCTTGGGGACGCGTGGTTCGTTACCATGCGTGGGAGGGGAGGGTATCGTGGGTTGGTTCGTGTCGCAACGAGGCTGAGAGATGGAGATGCGCGCGCGTCGGAGCTGGAGGGGTATCTTGTAGATGGAGACAGGGAAGAAAATTCGCAAGTTATGAAAACGAACAAAAGAGCTCGAAGGCAGTTTTATTATTAGAGTTGCCTCTGCGAGTGCCTTGATGGTTGGTGACCGGGGGTTTTCCCAATCGCTCAAGGTCGCGCGGCTTGACTTAATGGATTTTAGGCCCAGGCTCGACGTGAACTTTCAAATTTCCCAAAGGCAGTCGCGGAGCTGGGGAGAGCAGCCGCCAATTCATTCGGCGCTAGGGGATTGAAGAATTATGATCCGGCGCTAGCGCCCCACTCGGAGAACGCCCGGGCCGCGTTGGTCTGGGGTGCAGGGGCCTGCTTATCGGGAGCTCTTATCGCTCCGTCCGGTGCCGTAATCCATGTGGAGGCCGACTCGGGGGTGGGACGGGATTGCACTTCACTCTCCGGTCACTTACTCTGTCTTACTTTCTTTCACTCTGTAAGATCTGTTGTTCTTGAATAATAGACCAAACGTGTTTCTGTCTTTGACGCCCGTCAGGAACCTTCCCCGACACACAGATCTGCGTCTTCTCCTGCCATCCTACGACTTTCCACATCAACTTACGCCCTAGCTTGACGAGGCACGTCGACAGCTACAAGAACCTGACCAGCACCGGTGAGCAACCACTCCTTGCCATCCTCTCCGCTTCACGCGAGATAGAGAGAAAATTGCGCTTCGAAGACCCACTCTACCACCACGTACATCACTGCGTCATCTTCGGAAATCAAATTGCTCATACACGATTATCACAGCATCACATCACGTATCGTGTAACGCCAACACAGAACCAACAAGATGAGTGGGCCACACACTGCCTTCTTCTACGGTCAGTCTCCGGGCGTCTCCGTAGACTTTAAGCTAACAACCAGACACAGGCACCTTGGTCAGTCAATCAGACATTAGCAAGTCAGTGACGCACATCACTGACACCGTCCCCAGATGGAGCCCAAGGTATTCTTCACCGTAGTTCAAGGCAACGGCAATCCGCCACAGGTCATAAAGGACCTCTACACATTCACCCCGGCTGTCTTGACCGGCTACACGCGCCACCGGGTTCAGTTCGCCGACTACCCTGGCATGATCCCCGAGGACGGCGGCTCCGTCCTCGGCATCTACGCGACGGGGCTCACGGACGCCAACGTCAGCAAGGTCGACTTCTTCGAGGGCTCCGAGTACGAGAAGAAGATCGTCACCGTCAAGGTCCACGGCGAGGAGGGCGGCGAGGAGGAGAAGGAGGCCACGGCTTACATCTACAAGCGCCCAGAGTTTCTGGAGCGCAGGGAGTGGTCGTTCGAGGAGTTCCGCAAGGACAAGATGCAGGTCTGGACGCGCGAGAGCTTCGTCTTTGAAGGTGAGGCATTCTTTCCCGAAAAGAGTCGACGAGGGGCAAGGCCGACACTTTGAGTCATGTCGTCGCTGACAACTTGCAACCGGATTCAGGCTGCGAGGACTTTGCAGAATTCGAGAAGATCGAGCACGAGGATGCAAAGGGCCACGATGGAAAGGACGACGCGGTCGAACAAAATGGCGCCTAGGCCAGGAAATTCATGTCGGCGTACCGTCTCTTCCGCTTGCATGGCGGCAAACGGCATTATCTGATGGGCTCCCACGTCAAGTGGCTGACGCAGGTCCACGGCTGGGCCCTTTGGGCGGTGTGAGGCGGACAAGTCAGCACCGGCTCACGGCATTGGAGAAAATGGCGCCGGCGCCACCCGACAACAAGACAGCAATTACGATGCCATGGATATGTGAAACAGAGGCGTGATAACAACAAATAGACCACAATGTTTACCAGTCATGCCCGACTGCCGCCAGCCTCGGCGCGCAGGGCCGCAGTGCGTGTGCCCCTGTGATGTGATCCAAGTAATGTGATGTCGTCGTCGTCATCGTCGTGGCCCGGCCGAATTCGGGCGGCAATGCGACCGTTCAATGTGAAATTCATCAATCTGCGAAGCAGCCCTAGTGATATTGGTGGGAAACATGGTCAGGGTTGGGCCAGTACTCGCCGGCGAGGCAGGAAGTCCCAAGGGTTCAAGCTTATGCAAGCACGTTACGTGACATGCGAGCTAGATCTTGTTGAGCGGCTGAAATCATGCCATAGCGAACGAGTCACAGCTCTCACACATGGATAGCTCCAGAACAGACGCCGGCGCGTCGTGAGGGCGTGTAAAGTGCTGCCTCGTGAACAATGATGACCCACATTCTGGCCACTGTGAAAGCCAGGAGTGCCGGTCGCGGCTGACTCTCCTACGCGGGATTCCAGCTGGGCAGGGATTTAGTGAGAGGCATCCGATGAAGAATGAAGAGGGCTATATCAGTCCTCCGTGGTGGTTGTGTGGCGCACAATGCGAACAGTACAGAGTACGGGTACGCGGTACCTCGTACCGCAAGCCGTCGCTCTCGGGGAGCACGAAGAACTAGCCACAGGGTATACGAGATCTGTGGCTCCGGCAGGCAAGCGAAAGCAGGGAAGCCACACAGAGCCACACGCGTTGCTCGCAAAGTGGCACCGGACAGGGGCGCAATGAGCGATTGCGGTGGCGTCACCTGGGAAGTGTTCTAATCACCTCGTGGCTTAGAGGCGATCTTTCATGCCCGAGACGCTGAAAATGGTGTCGCTGGGATCCCCCACCGAGATTGATATGTGTCGTTACCCACGGCCTTGGTCGGCGGCAGCTGGACTGCCAAAAGGAGCAGAGTAGGGTATTAGCAAGGGGTGATAGAGGTCATGTCGGGGAATTCATGCGTCTGCGGGACGGCGTCGTTTCGTAGCTGGTACGGCGCTGGGCTGTGTGCGCTGGCGGGCGATCAGTGTCGCGAGTACGAGACTCGGTTCGGCCAGATCGTCCGAACGTTGCGCAAGAAGACAGACGGTGCTGCCCCAGCGCTTCCCCTCCCTCCCTCAGGTCGCCTGCCAAAACGGCGCTTGTCGAGTCTGGCTCGAATGCTCAGTGCCCAATGGGCTGCGATGTTCAGGGGAGGCAGCAACACGGGCGTGGACGGGCCAGAAAAAGGCAGCAGGAGGGTTTTGAGGAAATCTTCGGACGACGCAACCTGGACCGGAAGGCGAGACAGATGAAGATGGGCATGCGCAGGGGAGTACGTACTGCGCCGCGCGCAGCTCCCGACGAACAAACAACGACGACAAGTCGTGTCTCCCCCTGCGATGAGCCTCTTCTTCCGCGAGCCCTGTCAATACCCACGCGGCCGTGGATTACGGGCCACATCCATTCGGGAATTGAGCAGTGGGCACGGGGTGGCGATCACCAATGCGACAGTGGACGACAGCCGGTGGAAAGTCCCACTGCGGTCGGGCAAAGGCCGGGGCGCTAGGCCGGCAGGGTTTAGGTCGACGGTGCTTTGGGCTCTGGGTGACGAGCGTGACAGAGTGACAGCCGGACGACGGGCTGCATCGTCGGTCGCAGAGGCAGCTGATGAGAGCGAGGCCCGAGGGCTCTGGCGCATTTGTCGTCGTCGTGTCGTCGTTGCGCCGTCGCCATATCGTCGACCGGTTGCCGCCAAACGACTGGCCGACGTCAAGGCAACCCCAGAGCGCGAAAAAAGGGAAAGGGTTGACAGGACAGGCTGTGACGGGTGCTCAGCGAACGACGTCCGTCGTTCGTTTCTAGAGCGCCTACCCCAAACGCGAAGGGGTCGTTGTGACGACGTTTCTTGGTGGACAAAGAGAAAACGACTGGTCCCGGCATGCCAGGCCTGAATCGCATCTCTCGCGATGGCCACGCTCTGCCGTGCCATGCCGTGCCATGCGCTCCGCTTCCCGCTATCCCGCGCGATAAAATGCTGCCTGAAGAAACAAACGGTCAAAAAAGCTTAGCTTGCAAGAACCAGAAACCACATGATCCCTTCACTTTCCACCGTCACATCGAACACAGGTGACGACCGACGGTGCATTGATTCGCTGTCAGTGGTTCGCAGGCTTAGAGCTCAATGTCCGAAAGGAGAAGAGGCGAACTTGGGTGTCGTGAAACTGGCTTCGTTTCACATCCTCGGTTCTGTGCAGGGGTTGGGGTTCGCTCTTGCTCTCCCTACTACTACGTAGAGAAAGGCCCCCAAGACCCTGCGTGCACTACAACGTAGCATGTGCGATGAGCCAGCCCATCAGCCTAGGGCTTCGACCACGATTAACGAGAAGGGAGGATGAAAAGGCCTCATCGTGTGGGCAGGAGGACTCCCAGCAGGGGTTCGTGATGCCCCCTGACAAGCGAGAGAGTGGTCCCCTGTCGACGTCGTCTTCCGCCCCTGCACTCGCGTACCGTAGTAGGAGGATCTGCTGAAATGTCCCCGCCTGTCCTCCGATTTAGCGGGAACCAGATGGGCAGGTCGCAGTGTCGGGGGGCTCTGTGGCCTGTACGTCAACATGGGACGTCTCGGCATTGAGGGAGAAAAAACAAAAAAGGTGGGAGGAGAGGAAACCGAGTGGCTGTCGCAACCCGCTCACCGTTTCTTCTTTTTTCCAAGTTGTCGGTGGAGCGCCGTTGATCGTCTTTCCAATTCTGTTGTATTTCTCTTACGTTGAGCACGCCTGGACCGACTTCCGGTACACGTCTTCACCTGCCAACGTCTTTCCACTACGAACGTCTCCACTACCAGGCAAATGGTGGAGGGAAAAGTACACTGCCACCACGGTTACGCCGAGGAGTGACTTATGACGTGTTAGGAGATGTGGGCGGCACCCGCGCCGCAGTAAACGGCTGCGCAGTTTTATCACGATGTTCCCACTTTCCCGTCCACGTCCCACAAACCAAACACCCACTCGGAAAAGCCATGTTGGCATTGCATGGCACCGAGGTCGACCCAGAGCACGAGAGCACATTGAGTTGGCCATCCGAAAACCCAACTTAGTCTTTATTCTCTGTCAACGGGGATGACCCATTTCTGACTCGGGAGAATCACGTCGATCAACCTGAGTCTGCCCATACGGGGTCTTGGCTTCGCTTGTTCGAGTGACAATGCGCACAATAGATGGAGGGATGGGGCCTGGCTGATACACTCGCATTTTTTACTTGTCTCTCTTGACTCTGGAGTCTCCCTCCTCAGTGCACACAGCGCGCCAGGTGTCTCTCGGTGTATCGGTGAGTTGGGTTGACAAAAAAAAAGTGGGCGCCCGTGCCAACGTTTCCGCGTTCCACTCTCGCCGGCTCGAGATGCCCGTTTGCATGTCTCGTTTTCGGCTGCACTGGAATGCAGCCGTCTTTTTTTTTTGTTTCTTCAATCAAGACATTCCGGTAAACGGTGTGGACCATGGACTGACAATGGTTGGTCCCGAGAGTTCGCGTCTTGGCCTGCGGTCGAGTTTCTCGCCCAGTCGCTGGGAAAAAGAACACCATAGAACACGGTAGCCCGATCAATCGACGAACCAGACATTGGACATCCTCTGCCCCTTTCTTCTTTTTCTGTGCCCCGTGCTCTCCTGGTCCTTGCCGAAAGCCGTGGGCGGTCCAAGGTGGCCCCTGCCTTTGACAACTCTTCTTTCTGTCCATCAGTCCGATCCCTGATCCTGGGATTTTCCTCTCGACAACTTGTGCCCCCATCACCCGCGTCGTCGTACACAATTATCATTGGGCTGGACGGGCGGGAGAGGCTCGCAGCGCGACGACGGCGGCGACACCATCAAGGCCAATCCCCAGTCGTTACCGGTCTCGAGCCCCCTTGCCCCTATTTCTGCGTTAGTTCCTATCAGGAATGACTCCCATCGGCCCCTGCGCATCCCAGGTCGCTGACAGGGGACTCTCCATCCCGCAAGACACGAACCCTGGCACGACTGGGGGACTCACGAGGTGAGCGTCCGAAAAGGGCCTGCACTAGTAGCCAATGTGGTGAGGCAAGGTTGCGCCGCACCGTGACGTATCTTTTTACAAAGGTATGGGAGGGATCTGAGTGGCCGCCACCAAGGCTTTGGGTGAGCGAGGCCGCAGGAGCCGGCCGCTGGATCACCATTCAGTCTCCGAATCCAAGGTTCAATATGTCCTGATTGGAGGCCGCCTGTTGCCAATTTGGGAGACGGTCTGGAATGAACTGGGCCGGGCTGCATTGAAAGGCTCTTTGCCTTCTGGCGATCTGACTTCAGTCCAGTCAGTGCATACGGCCCGGCTGTCGTGTGCAGTCAGTCAGCAATGAGCCGCGCTACCGCTGTCTGTTTGCTGCCAGAGAAAGTCAACTAATGATGCTTGGCTTGGCGAGGCAACTCGCCCATCATCCGTGTGAGAGCGGGATGACTGCAGCGACAGCGCCTCCTCTATTCTAGACTCGAGCGGTCGGAGAGGGTGGTATGCGTACGCTAAGATAGTATGGACGAATGCTTTTGGCATGGACGAGAACCAAGGATACTGGGTGGCTCGGGGTATCGCTGACATCCGTCCTGGGAAGGGATCGATGCCCGTCAACCCGTTCCTGAATCTCACCTCTCACCACTACTGCTACTGCTACTGCACGCTGTGGTCATCTCACAGATGGTGCCTTGCAGTAGTCGCCGCCATCTTGGTGCTTCTCCTGTCTTGAAAGCTGCACCTCCAGCGCTTCAGTGTTCCTACCGCTATTCTAGAGCGATAAGAGGTTGCCATCTAAGCACCAGAAGGGAAAACGGATGGTTGCACATGTCCTCCATCCCCCCCTTTCCCAACTGAGATGGACGGTGCGTTTCTGAGGGAGCTAGGTATCCGAAGTGTCGGTACGTACTGGAGGTGGAGGCAAGGAACGTGCCCTCGTGCTCCGTTAGCGTGCTCCGAGAAGCCAATGGGGCCTCGTTCCCGGACGGGAAAAGGAAGGGTACGTACCGCGTTGTCTGGTGGGCCTCTGGGCCCAGAATCCGCAATGTGTACCCATGCTCCATGCTCCCTAGCCTTCTGCTCCCTGTACCCTGTCCCGGACCTCCCCTTTCCCCCTAGTGCCTCTCTCCACGGTGTCACTTGTCTCTCTTCTCACATCGTCCTAGCCATTCAATCCCCTCCATCAACGACAGTGTCGAAAAATTCCTCACCAATCCCTCCCTATACCACTTTCAACTCTGGTCCACAGACGCACCAGACGACACCCTCCCTTCTCCCCCGCCTTTGGCTGTCCTTGGCTCCTCCTCAGACAGTCTAGTCAGGGGCATCCGGCTTTCGAAAAACACGCAGTGCAACGCACGATGTGCGCCTTGCTGCAAGGCCCCCGTCCCTCCAAGTCCACACACACACGCTCACGTCCATCTGTCTCCTAGGGATATGGCATGGTCTTACCGTCTTAGCCTCTACCGCAAGACCTTGGTCAAAGTCGACGGGTGGACGACAGCCCAGCTCCAGATGCTCCATGGACCATGGACCACGGCCCCCCCTTCCATCTTTCCTCACCCCTGCCCACTCACAAGAATGTTTAGTCCGGTCTTTTGTGCCATGTCGAAACAAGCCGAGGGGCACGTCTTTGGCCTATCATAGCCTCAAGTCTATGCTTCTCCTTCTTCAACGGTTCCCCCTGTACCCCTCGGTCGATCCACCATGCCTCGAATCCCCTTGGGCTGATGCCCATGCCAGGTCTTGACTGGTCCATCGCCTCAACGCCTGTCTAAAAAGAACGCCATGTCTCTCTCGTCCCAAGTGGACCGATCTATCCAGCTCTCCATCCTCCGGTCCGACCTCCAGTCCATCGTTCTCCAGTCGTTCTGGGATTACCGCCGTTGTCTGCAGCCGTGCTTGTTGCTTTTTGCCTCTCCTTTCCGTATCCATCTCTAGTCACTCTCTAAGCTCGGCATATTCAGCCCGTGGGCCTTGTCTGTCACTACTTTTTTTTCCCCATCACACCTTTCAGCCTCTTCTGGGTATTATAAGACCCGGCCTCGTCCAACCTCTCAGACCCTTCCTGCTCCTCATCCTCTCGGACCATCACGTCTTCTCACATTCCTTCAGTGAGCTTGCAAGAGTTTGTCGTTTCGACATCTTACCTTCTCTCATCTCTCATTCAACAAGGCTAGTCCTTAGTTCTTTTTTCAACTTCCAACAACTCCAACTCGCCTGGTGCACTTCCATCCTTTCCGGAACAAACGAACAACGAAACGAAACTTCGAGACCCATCGACTATCAGCTTCTCAACCTTCCCTCCAAACACTTTGTTGAAACGATCCGCCACGTCCAAGCTCACAGCAGACGAGGCGAGAAGACACTGTAAGTACACGGAATGTTACAGCATAGGAAAGGCACGCGGCCTTGACCACCTTGCCCGCTTCGGTGTCTTTGTTCAACAGCATGGCCCGTGTCGTATCAAACACAATGGCATTCTTCGGGGAATGGTCACACCGCGCTTCTTGCCGTTGTGGCTGGCCGCTTCGACTCGGGCCTGTTGAGGAACAAATGCGTTGTCGTCGAGAAGATGCTGGACAATGTCTGGAGACGAGTTGAGTTGAGGACTAACATGTTTTAAAAAGGTGTCATACAAACCATTCTTCGGAACAACTTTCTCAACAACCTACAGTCACAACGACAACGACACGATACTGAGATTCTACGTCTGGAACGTTTAGATTCTCATTTCACAATCCGACCCACCCAACCAACACTCAAGATGTTCACCAACGCAATCATCGCCTTCGGCCTGGCCACTGTTGCCAGCGCCCACATGAAGATGAGCTCTCCTGTGCCGTACGATGCTGCCAACTTGGACAACAGCCCCTTGTTAGAGAATGGCAGCAATTTCCCTTGCAAGTCCAGCAGCTACGAAGCCGCCGGTGCTTCCAATGTCTACGCTCAGGGTGCAACTGGAGAGCTTGCCTTCATCGGCTCCGCCGTCCACGGCGGTGGCTCTTGCCAGGTTTCCATCACCTACGACGCCAAGCCAGACAAGAACAGCGTCTGGAAGGTCATCAAGTCTATCGAGGGTGGCTGTCCCGCCAAGAACGCCGCCGGCAACCTCGGCGACAACGCCAACCAAGTGAACCAGGACAAGTACGACTTTACGATCCCTGAAGACATGCCTGCTGGCAACGGTACCATCGCATGGACTTGGTTCAACAAGGTCGGCAACCGCGAAATGTACATGAACTGCGGCCCCGTTACCATCACTGGATCTGAGGGCTCTCAGGAGTCCTACAACGCTCTTCCCGACATGTTAGTTGCAAACTTGCCCAGTATCAACTCCTGCACTGTGCCCGAAGGTACCGACGTCCAGTTCCCCAACGCTGGCAAGTCTGTCGACGTTTTCGGAACTGCTCTCGGTGGCCCCAAGGGCAGCTGTGGTGCTTCTTCTGGCGGTGGCTCTGGCGGTGGTTCTTCCGACACCCCCAAGCCCAGCACCACTGCCGGCAACGGTGGCGGCAATGGTGGCGCGCCTACTGTCGCTCCCACTTCCGCTCCGGCGTCCTCCAAGCCCTCCGCATCAAAGCCTACCGCCAGCGCCTCCCTTCCCGGGGGTGTTTTCATCACTGTTCCTGCCAACAACGGTGGCGTTTCCGCAACTCCCACAGCTTCGGCTTCCAAGGCACCTGCTGTCACCCCCAGCGCTGCCCCCTCCGCTGCTCCCTCATCCGGCAACGGTTCCGGCAAC